>JAWQEG010002305.1:22500-27500 GCA_033782935.1 Petrolisthes cinctipes
TAATAATAATAATAATAATAATGTTGTATTGCAGTTACCTAGTCTTACATCGCAAAATAACAAACCTAATAATAATAAAAATAATAATAATAATAATAATAATGTTGTATTGCAGTTACATAGTCTTACATTGCAAAATAACAAACCTAATAATAATAATGTTGTATTGCAGTTACATAGTCTTACATTTCAAAATAATAATAATAATAATAATAATAATAATAATGTTGTATTGCAGTTACAGTCTTACATTACAAAACAACAAACATAATAATAATGTTGTTTTACAGTTACATAACTCGACTTCGATTCAAGATCTTATGGTGGTAAAAAAAATATAATACTGATGGTTTATTTTCTTACTTAAGTGATAGAAAAAATAAATAAAAAAAATACTTTCTAATTTTAATACAGTAGTAATATGAAGTCACTAACTAACCCTAATAATTATTCAAAATATAAACTTTGGCAACTCAGGGCCTCGCAAATACTGACAGCTTACAGTCCCGAGGCTGAGGTATAAAATATTTAATATTACAGTATAATAATTGTATTGATATTTGTCAAACGACTAAGGAAAACTAAAATAATTCGTATTCATTTTGGGGTACTTTGGGCTTCTACATAAAGTATTAAATTATGTATGAAGAATATTGATATGTATAAACTTAAAGAGTAATGTTATGAAAACAAAAAGAATAATGTTATAAGATTGTTGGTGTATTTCACAGTATTATTTTTTCGTGTTTTGTTTTCTGTTAATATGTTTGAGGCAGTGATTCATTGCCAAGTTAACCTGAGGGTGTTTGAGGTGGGGGACGGGAGAAGTAAGCCTGCAGTCACAGAAGGAGGAGTGAGCCCCACTTTGTCTGTGCCAGAGTTGAGAGTTGTGTGGTGACCAGAGACCCTGGACATATTGAGGCGTCTATTTGCATAACGGGATAAACACCACCTCTGGTGAAATTGAGTTAGCACTGTCTTCCCCCCTAGTAAACATCTACAATTTACTTGGTGAAGTCCATATCCACTTTTGGAGTTTCTAATAAGGCTTAAAATGAAGTATAAATAGAGAGACTATAACCTTTTGTACACAGATGTTAAACTTTAAACCCATTTTTCTTAAAACTTGAGTTGTGTCGCTTATCTCGTTATGCAAATAGATGCTTCATATTTTGTGTGTTAGCCAGAGATCCTGGAAGTGTTACAGTATGGAGTGTGTCAAAACCCACTTGTAAATAGTGTAAATATATGTACATTTTGGGTTCACCGTGTTTATCGTATCCTTTGTACTATCCATCCCCTGACAGTTGGGAGAGAAAAAAAAAAAAAAAAAAAAAAAGGTGACCACAATAGGTTCTCTCCTTAAGGGGGTAATACACACCTCTGACAATATTATGAATTAAAGGGGGTGCAGGGGTAGGGGGACAGGCTTGGGGGTGGGGGGGTACTGGGGGGGTGGTGCGGGAATAGGGGTACTGGGTGGGTGGTGCGGGAATAGGGGGACTGGGGGGGTGGTGCGGGAATAGGGGGACTGGGGGGGTGCGGAATAGGGGGACAGGCTTGGGGGGGGGAGTTAGGGGTTTTTGGGGGGTGCGGGAGTAAGGGGACAGGCTTGGGGGGTCTGTGAATAGGGGACAAGCTTTCTACCCACCCCAAGCCTGCCTGTCCCCCTATTCCCGCAACCCCCCAGTCCCCCCCACCTCCCCCAAAGTTTGTCCCCTACTCCGGCACCCCCTTAAAGATAAAACCTGTCATGGACATTTGCCTCCGACTGTACATAAATGCTCTCCATAACAGTAATGCCTTTTATTACACTGTTATTGTTGTTATTATGTATTAGTAGTGTACTATTTGTAATGAAACCCTATTTTTAAAGCGAGTAGAGAGAGAGAGAGAGAGAGAGAGAGAGAGAGAGAGAGAGAGAGAGAGAGAGAGAGAGAGAGAAAGAGAAAAGAGAGAGAGAGGTAGGAGAGGCATTTGAAGATAGGATGATGAGAGAGAGAGAGAGAGAGAGAGAGAGAGATAGGAGATGCATTTGAAGATAGGATGACGAGAGAGAGAGAGAGAGAGAGAGAGAGAGAGAGAGGTAGGAGAGGCATTTGAAGATAGGATGACGAGAGAGAGAGAGAGAGAGAGAGAGAGAGAGAGGTAGGCGAGGCATTTGAAGATAGGATGACGAGAGAGAGTTACAAGGAGTTACAAGGAAAAGAAGTACCCTAGGGGACCTTACGATCCATACAAAGAGGGTACCTGTGGGTTTAGTTGTGCAAGTAGGCGACCGTCCTCGAATGTGTCATGTGAAACCATCAAGGAACACTCGCACAACGGCTTAAACACCTAGACGGTGGTTTAAGGCTTTGTCTAATCTGGACTTGAACTGATCCACAGAGTTGCTGTTGACTACATCAGCAGGAAGCGCGTTCCAAGTACCGCAGATGCTATATGTAAAGAACTTACCACACAGATCACGGTTGTATCGCTTCAGTTCAAGTTTGTAGCCATGATTCCTGGTTGTGCCCTCACTGAGTTGGAAAATGTCCCTGTAGTCTACATTGTCAAAGCCTCGTAGTATTTTAAACACTTCGATAAGCTGACCACGCAGTCTCCGGGTTTCCAAAGAGAACAGGTCGAGTTCTACCAACCGATCTTTATAGCTCTTGTGTCTAAGAGAGGGTATAAGTTTGGTTGCCCTGGCTTGCACTCGTTCCAATCTCGCGATATTCTTCCGGTAAGAAGGACACCAAAACTGGACTGCATACTCCAGGTGCGGTCGGACAAGGGAATTGTACAGACAAAGTACTATCTCCTTGTTCCGGTATCCAAACTGTCGCTTTATGTACCCTAACATCCTTTGGGCTTTCTTCTCAGCCTCAATACACTGCTTTGAGAACTTGAGGTCGCTGGTGATAGTTACACCCAAGTCTTTCTCAGTATCAGTGCTTACGAGAGCATTGCCCTTAAGGTTATACTCTGTTCGGGGGTTTCTGTGGCCTATATGCATAACTTTGCATTTGTTCACGTTAAATGGCATTTGCCACGTGTCAGACCACTCCCCGATCTTCCTAAGATCTTCTTGTAAGCGGGTAGTATTTCCTTCTTTCGCGACATTCATACCAAGCTTAGTATCATCGGCGAATTTGGAAATCTTGGCAACCATGTCACCATCCACGTCCTTAACATAGATGATAAACAGTAGTGGTCCCAGAACAGAACCTTGGGGAACACCGCTAGTAACGGGCACCCACTCTGAAGCCTGTCCATTCACTACCACCCGCTGCCGTCTGTCACTTAGCCAGTTCTCTATCCAATTTGCCACATTTCCGTCTATGCCCAGTGCACGCACTTTCCGAAGGAGGCGGCGGTGGGGTACCTTATCAAAGGCTTTCTGAAAGTCTAAGTAGACAACATCGACCGCTTTATCCCGATCATGCTCACTGAAAACAAAATGAAAGAATTCCACCAGATTTGTGAGGCATGACCGGTGCTGCCGGAACCCATGCTGGGAACCCCTCAGTAGCAAATTTGATTCTAAGTGTGCTGTTATTTTGTCCACCATGATGCTCTCCATGAGTTTACAGACTATCGAGGTTAAACTGATGGGTCTGTAGTTTGACGGTTGGCTAGCATCTCCCTTCTTGAAGATAGGAGTCACCTCTGCCTCACGCCAGTCTCTAGGAACGCATCCAGTCTGGATTACCCTGTTGAAGACCATGCACAGGTGCCGTGATACTTCACCATGCACTTCTTTCAACACTCTAGGTAAGAACCCATCCGGACCGGGGGACTTGTTTGCTTTTAATTCGATTATTTTTCTCTCAATTTCTTCTTGGGTGAAGACCATTGACTCCAACTTCTCACTGAAGGAGTCCAAAGGTTCGGGAATGGGACCACTCTCCTCAGAGAACACTGAAGAGAAATACTCATTTAAGAGGTTAGCATTTTCTGCATCAGAGTGCATCAATGCTCCATCCTCATTCACCAAGGGACCGATCCTGCTTCGGATTGGTTTACGGCCATTCACATAACTGAAAAACTCCTTGGGGTTCTCTTTGCAGAGTCTAGCCACACGGACCTCCTCAGCACGCTTAGCCGCCCTTATTTTGGACTTCACGTTTCGATTCAGTCTTCTATGACCGTCAAAGTCCCCAGATGCCTTCGCTCGACGATACGCAGTTCTCCTCTCCCTTAGTAGGTTACGGATTTCCCGATTAAACCACTTAGGTTGAATGAACTTCTGACCTGTTCCCTTCAGAGGAATAAAGCGCGACTGAAGTTCCATGAAGGAAGACAAGAATGACCTCCACAGATCATCAGCACTCTCTCCCTCTTCTAGTTCCATTTCAGCAACGCTTTCACGAAGACCTGCAAAGTTCGCTCTCCCCATGTCTAATTTTCTATGCACTGGGGTCACGGACTCCATATTAGGGACTTTAACTGAAAATCTTATAAGCTTGTGGTCGCTTCCACCTATTTCTTCGTTTACAGAGAGGTCTTGAATGATGTCATCCTCTGAGGTGAGGACCAAGTCGAGTATGTTAGCACCTCTTGTTGGCTCCCTTACCCATTGAGTGAGGAATTCATCATTTACAAACTCCAAGAGTGGTGTGTTCTCGGCAGAGGGCTCTCTGGTTTCCCAGTCAACATGTGTGTTGAAGTCCCCCATAAGGATGCACACCCTGCCGTCCACTAGTTCACCCAGCAACTGGTATAGGTCCCTGTCCATCTCATTGAGTTGTCCAGGGGGTCTATAAAGCAGCAGGGTTCTGTATTTTGCAGTGCCTATTTCTAGGTCAACTCCAAGGAGCTCGTGGTTCGATGTGATGTTGCAGGTCATCAATTTGATGGAGTTCTTTACATACAACAGCACACCACCACCCCCTCTGTCCTCTCTATCTTTGTGGAAGAGTTGGTAGCCTGGAATCACGAATTCCCCTTCAAGATCTCTGTCTGAGGTTCTCAACCATGACTCCGTTATGGCCACCATCTCGGGTTCCTCTGTC
>JAWQEG010002305.1:32500-60000 GCA_033782935.1 Petrolisthes cinctipes
TGATGGGTTGTATGTAAGAATGTAATGTTCTTATATACAATCCGATGACACACGCTACCACTACAAATTAATCTTGTGGGGAGAGTCCAAACTATTCTGGGCAACGGGTCACCATTATTTTTGTTCATCTGGTCCTGTTTCATCCCCTATTTTGGATTAGTTCAGCTAAGTATAAACACATTATTATACAGCCAAAATAATGCTATCCTGTTGCCTGGAATTATAGTTTGGAGGAATCATTTGCTCCAGATTTATTTACTGTTTCCCAAGTACAGTCGGCAAAAAGAATATTGGAACCTTCCTATGGATAATTTGATTTAATTTCCATGTAAGGTTGGTTCCTGTACTTTTTTGTTGACTGTACAAGAAAGGTCTAACACTTGGTCGTATGCAAGGACATCCATGGTATATACGATGGCCACGGTGGCTCTGTTGTTTTGTCTATGGAGCCTTCGTATCGGTACCACACCATCGTATACAGTACACCGTGAATATTCTTGCATACCACCCATTATCTGACACACACATAGGCCTTACAACACAAAAATATATGGTATTCATAATTCTTATTTAACTTACAATATAAAGATACTGTATACATAACTCTGAGATACTCTATACAGAATTCCGACTTAATTTACAATATAAAGATACTGTATTCATAATTCTTACTTAACTTACAATATAAAGATACTGTATATATTTATTCTGACTTAATTTATAACATATAAAGATACTGTATATAAAATTCTAACCTAACTTACAATATAAAGATACTGTATACATAATTCTGAGATACGGTACAGTATACATAATTCTGACTTAACATATACATAATTCTAACCTAACTTACAATATAAAGATACTGTATACATAATTCTAACCTAACTTACAATATAAAGATACTGTATACATAATTCTGACTTAACTTACAATATAAAGATACTGTATACATAATTCTAACTTAACTTACACTAAAAAATACTGTATACATAAAACTTGTGCCTTGCGTACCCATATATGTCCGAGATATCAATGACAACATCAATCATCTTGCAACACAACTCATAGCTTTGCATGTCTACGGGTGAGGAGTCGGTGGCAATGTAGATCTTGGATAAAACATCAAACAGGAACGCCTTCTCTATACACGAGTTCTGGAAAAAACAACAAAATCCTTCACTGTAACAACCATTTTTTTTTTTTTTTTTTTGAGTGAATTTTATATATATATAGAATGAATTTTGTGGAGTTTGCAAAATGTTTTATATGCACTTGTGTCAGTTTTCTTATTCTTCAGATAGTTACAAATAGAATTTAATCAAACTTTACAGGATGATTGGGCATTATGAAAACAAAAAGTGATTATAACTTTTCATGGATCTAGGTCATAAAATACAAAATACAATTAATATTTAACTGGTGAGAACGAGAGTGAAGTATGGGATGGGTTTGTCTGTAGAGTTTCTGTGGCGTTTGTAAGAGTCCACACTTCAATGACTGCCCTTCCTATTTCATTTGCAATTGGAAGTTTGACAAATGAGAAGTTGCAATGTAAAAGGCCCTAACCAAAAAATGGGTTAAAGTAGGGGAATAGTTTAAATACCTAATTAAGATATACCATTTGAACATTTTGGAAGAGAGGATAATATGATTTTTTGGTACATATAGTATTAATTTTTTTTTTTTTAATCATCAGAGGGTAACTCAAATATGGCTGATTTGTGGGTTACAGCATTTTACTCCTCAGCTCCTCAAATGTGATAAGGAATTATTGTCCACAACTGTCCGGGATGCAACACAGCACCCCATTCTATTAAACACATTATTGAAGACTGCAGCACACACAACCACACTCGCCAACAACACAACACAGCACCCCATTCTATTAAACACATTATTGAAGACTGCAACACACACAACCACACTCGCCAACAACACAACACAACACCCCATTCTATTAAACACATTATTGAAGACTGCAACACACACAACCACACTCACCAACAATACAACATACTTTCTCTGAGGGCACTGTGGGAAAGCCCGGTTCAGGCCATGACCTTCCTCAGGAGCTCGGGGCTGCTCGGCCAGACACCTTGAGGAACTTCAACAACAACAACAACAAATATAACCTCACAGATATGAAGATATTTAATAGGTTTTCAAGTGTGGGCAGCTGAGGTATAAATTTCTGGACAACTTTACTGAAGGCCTCAAATATACTGTGGTCATAGATGGATGTTAAGTAGAAGCTGAGGTGGATTTGTTCCATACCTGAAATATAAACAAATTATTATTGGCTAAATGAATAATTATGGAAGGACAACAATTTTGGCTACAGCATACTGGAACCAGACTCTTATAATTATGACTGGAGGTACAGCCGAGCCCGAAAATTCGCGACCACGTACTTAGATGTTTATGTCATCTGAGCTGGTAACACTGTGTGGGGAAGGTGTCATTGTAGGTGAAAAATTGTATCATGTCCCTCTACTATGTTCCACCTACTCTGATTCCTCCCTAAATAAATATTACCAGCTCAAATGGCATAAATATCTAAGTACGTGGTCGCGAATTTTCGGGCTCGGCTGTACAGTCGGCGGCAAAAGTCGTATCGCCTCACTCATCACGTCTTCAAAGATAACATAAAGGTTAATCATCGAATAAACACATTTCACCATAGGTGAGGTTTGTTCCTTACCTGAATTACTAAGTTCATCATTGGCACGTTGGTGAATGTCTCGTTGTGTTTCAAACTTGATGTTATCAGAGAGGCCGTCCACTGGAATATGGAAACCAGACTTACCTTTCGAGACTCCTGTCGCGTTTAGTCAAAATTGATAAGGTTCGTGAACCGACTGAGTCACTTGTGGTTCTACCCTAGGTTGAACTGTCCCAGGTGAATACTGGGGTTCACCGTGTGTTGCGGCTGTCGACCGCTGATAATAACCCTTATTTCCACCATGGTTATTACTATTTTTCCAGTTACTCTTTCCTTGGTAACGATACTGATTTGACTGCTGCGAATAGTGATTATTACCTTGCTTCTGCGTATGATTAAAATGAGGGTTAGGTTGCTGACGAACAATTTGACTCTGCTGCTGTGAATGATTTTTACTCGACTGGTTATATGAAACAGCAGAGTTCTGGGGAGGCTTATTCGATTGATTAATTTTCTTATTAGGCTGAATCCGCGTATGATAACCATACGCGGTAAAATGTGCGTCTGACATATCCACCATCGTTTCCAACCTTTTCACCTTGTTGGTTTTCAGCTGAGCCGACAATTCTGGGGGACAAGACTTCTCCAGCTGTGTGCGAAACAACAAGTCTTTTACCACCTCCAAAGTCTTAGGTGTATCGGCCTTCTCTAACCACTGATCCAGGTAACTGGTCAGACGTGCACTGAACTGTGCAACAGTCTCCTTATCCTGTAAGAATGCACGCCAAAACTGATTCCTAGCGTCATCGACCGTCAACCCATACGCCTGTAACAAAGCCTTTTTCATGTTCTCGTAGTTTCTGGCGGTACTGTCGAGTTGGTGAAGAATACTAAGCGCCTTCCCATCGAATAGATTAATAAACTCGAGCTTCTTTATATCATTATCTAATCTATACGTGTCTGCAACCATTTCGAATCGCTCAATAAACGGCTCGATATCGTCTCCCTCTACGTATTTTGCCAGTTGTAATCTTGGGGTCACGGTGGTTGAACTCGCGACATTACTTCCACTCGAGCTTTGACTTTCACTCGCACGTAATTGCAGTTCCAATACTTCCTTTTCATGTTCCCATTTCAATTTTTCTTGCTCTCCCTGTTCCCTTTCATTTTCTCTCTGTTCCCTTTCATGTACCCATTTTAATTTTTCTAGCTCTCTCTGTTCCTTTTCTGCCTCTCTTATACTCTCCCTTTCAAGCCTTTCTTCCTCTTGACGGCTCTTTACGTAGGCTTGAATTTCGGTCCCATCTTCAATTCCCAATTTTTGGGCCTCTTCCAATAAATCTTGTACGCTAGACATTTTTTATTTATTTTCTATCGTTTTGGTTGCCTTAATTTCTGGACAGTTATAACTATCTACTCGTGAAAGTGTGCGCGTGTGTGACTGGAATTAATACAACGAATCGGGCCCCACGTTGGGCGCCAAATATGTGACGGTGATGTGAGAATTATCGATAATTTAGTTTATAATATGATAATTACAACTTACCTAGCCCGGTCTAATCAATGATCTCGTTGGTTGGCTGCAGCGAAGGAACAAAAAAAGTCGGGTTTAAATCCAGTTAGACCTCATCCACCATGCACATAGAATTTTTAATGTTCTGGGGTACTTCCCGATATATGTGTATTTATATAGATAACAAATCTACTGGTACATTCAAACAACCAATTGAAATTTTCTATATTTATTTAATTCCAGTAGCCAACATGAATAATTAAATTTTCACACACGCATACACTCACACACTGCTAGCTAGCTAACCGCTCAATCGCGCTCTCGCTCGCGTCTCTTCGTCCCGCTCGTATACGTGACGATAGTCTAGCTTACGTTAACACTGTAGTGATTCTATCAATGCTAATACTCAATTTATATATATACCACAGGTGCTGTTTTCTGGACCTCCTACTCAATTACTTTAATATCAATGAATCTTTCAAGTTAACGCAAGTTTGGAATATTTTTCAATGTCCCACACTTGGGAATTTATTTCATAGTCTCGCAACACACACTCGTGATTTTCAAAAACAGCTCCCGCTCACCTTATAGTTCACTTACTGACCCATCGTCGATGTGACTGGCCAGTATACAACTATAAATCCTTGTGAATCGTGGTAATATCCAACAATTCGGCGTTTACGTTATTCACTCCCCACGTAACACGTGCAGATAACTAAGGCAAGCGGCAGCTGACGGTACGAGTGTTGTTCCCCCTTCAAGTGTGTCTCCAAACTAACCTATATTCTTCATCATTAAACTGGAGGCTGCAAGTTCAAATTTCTACTGACTCCTCCTCCCTATCTGTGTTCGTTTCTCCTAGCTGGCTATGATTTACATTGTATCCACTCATTCCTTAGTTATACATGCAATTTCAATTTACCTATGGCGTACTATTAATTCCCGATAATTTCCCTCCACTTCACGATCATTTGCAATACCATAAGTTACCCTGGTAGCATAATTGATTAATACAAGCTGTAATTAACGTACGAACACCTTATAGGACAAAACGTAGCAAATTCAGTTGACCTTCTACCTTTTCTCTACCTGGTCTATTTTTTACTACTAATCCAGTACCTACGGATTAACCCTGCAGATTAACTACCTGCGGATTAAGGCTGCACCTACATCAACCCACTCCTACCTCCTTTGTCTCATGGAATCTTCCAGAACATTTTCAAGTATTGAATTTTCCCCTCTCTGTCAGCCTATTGATTATGCTTACATACGCGATAATTCAAATTACGTCACGAGTCCATGGTTGACTCGTGACACATATCTTACTCCATACTATACTAATCTACATAATGATTTCCATGTACAGGGAAATAAAATTATCACTCCTGCACAATGGCTTACTGTGTAACTGTACTTACAAAGATACAATGTTAATGAATATGTAAGTGTACCCAACTATTCTTTATACAGTCTGTTAATATTCTAGATACCCCACCCTTGCTCAGGGACTCGCAGTTTTATCTGGTAACACTTTGAGTAGTAGGCAGGGGTATTTTACAGTGATCTGATCTGATATTGGCTGTATAAATTTCAGGGTATATATTAAACAAGGATAAGGATGCATATCTATATTATTGATGTAGTACACACTGCCATATGAGATAATAAAATGTGATCAAAAGTTCTTCGATAGGCGTAAATACCGAAGGAAAAATCAAATTATTGGCAACAAATATATAACGCGGTGTTGCCACAATATAATTTCCTGCCTACTACTCAAAGTGTTACCAGATAAAACTGTGAGTCCCTGAGCGAGGGTGAGGTATCTGGAACATTAACAGACTGTATGTGGTACTAAAGAATGACCACTATTATAGTAGCACTGGATTCCTTTACTTGTGTCAGTTACAACTTGAAAGTTATGAATGGATGGTTTGTGTCCATCCACACCTTCATTACCTTATCAACTCTAATGCTTTAACAACTCTGGAACATTCTACTTTTTTTTTTTATATATATACTGTATGTTCCAACACTGGACATTGGTTTATCAAGCCCGTTACCATGGCCCAGGTCAACTGCTACTCACACACACACACACACACACACACACGTCACAACTTCCGAACTGGTACCCAGCCACAGAGGGAGGGAAGTGAGGGTAATTCCCAAATACTGCAGTTGTTATGGTACCAGTGAGGGTGTTTTACGAAGTTTAGTGGCCTTATAGTTAGTGCCTCAAACTCAAATTGGAAGAGTAAATATTCTCAGGTCCTCACCTGAGAAGAATCGATCTTCCGACTTCTAGGTTATGAGTCCAGAACACTAACCACTCGGCCACACCTGACCTGTGAGTGTCTAGGCATTTCAAATGAAAATGGACCTTCTGAACCTTTCATTCTATTTCATTTGCAAGGATTTTTAGTGGACTCACCTTCTTCAATATAGAAATAAAAAACTACATATAAAAAATGAATAATGTTCATTGAGCCATTGACAAAGTGAGTAAATTATCAACCATAATTACAACTCGGCCAGACAGCTTCAACAACAACAACAACAACTCACTTGAGCATCAATAACAAACACCAGAGCTCCATGTCCACCAAATATTTTCTCTGAGTCAAAGGATGGTTTTTCAAAGAAGTCAATCTGACCTGGGAAGTCCAAAATCTTGAACTGTACAAAGGAAGAGTTGGAGATGTTTTCAGACTCTATCTTGTTTGTTGACTCCAAAGAAAGGGTTTTTTTTGGTGTCATTTTGTGGAAAACAACTTTTTGTATTGAAGACTTGCCACTCCTGTAATAAAGACAGAAATCTCAATAAGACATAATAGTTTCATTCACATGTCCTGATCAACAATAAGGAGAGTAAATGACATTTCATTTTCATTGTTCTTATTATGTTTACCTCAAACCTACAAAGTATAAATTAATTTGTTTCATACATTGGTTCATGAAGGAGTTTATGGAAGAGTTACATTATAATTGTTACACACACACCAGAGGTTCATTACAAGTTATTAATGAATTAATGAGTTTTGTCTTTGTCTAGGTGTGTTTCCCTCCTTGTTTAGAAAAACCAGGGTCATTTTTAAAGTATCACAGAGGTAAATTTTGTTCTTATGGATTTGTAGAGCTTTATTTTACACACCAGAATCTGAAATCTAGAGTCTCTTATGTCCACTGGTTTGCATATAGCATTGATTTAAAGTACGCATACTTGCATAGCAAGGCTTGCAAGACAGCCTATTCTACCTTAAAAATGATGAAATATGACTAAATAATTTTTTAAAAGGCATAAAAATATAAATAATTGCATTATTTACGTATTTCTGAGTAAAAGTGAATAAAATATATATCATATTCACCTGAATGGACATGAAAACAACAAAAATACAGTATCTGAGGGTAAAAATACAGTATCTGAGGGTAAAAATACATAACACATGCTCATGTAGTTTTGTGGCGAGCTGTCAAGTTTATATACAAGAGTAGCTTGTGTAAACAAGGCTGGAAAAATCTATATGTAAGGATGTGGAGCCCAGGAGAGGGAGTAGAGGGGGGTTTGGGTGAGCTGCTATGCTGAGAGACACGAGGCTATTCTGGTCTCCCCCCACACCCCAGAGGGTCACGTGACACCAGTATACACAAAGACTCGTAGCTTCAGCTCAGATAAGATCAGTGGTACCAATAAAGTGGCTAGATACAGCTCATGCAGTCTTTTATAGCCCGTCATATATATACGTCCATCGGCTTCAAGGTCAAAATTTTTGGTGACGTATTAATACGTCCATCGGCTTTTAAGGGTTAATAGAACTTGACAAATATTTATAAAAAAATTACAAAGTTCAACACTCCCAAAAAACTAACTCATGCTATTGAAGCAAACAAAGAACTACTGCTAAATAAACTATATATCTATCTATAGCTCTGATGCCTCATTCCCTCCGGGAACCCCTCCCAAGGGGAAGGCCACGGCAGAAGTGTCTCCAGTTTTCCCTGTTCCAACACTCCCTTCTTACTTGTTCATATCCTCCTCTGCCCCTCACGTTTCTCTCCCTTACATCCTCTTCCACTCTGTTCTGCCATCTAACCGGTGGTCTGCCTTTCACACCAGGTCCCACAACTTTACTTCCAGGGCCCAGTGGGGCTGACTTTATTCTCTGTGAATATTAGTTATCCCCCACAGGGCTAGAATAAAGATTGTTGTAGGATCTGGTAACTTTCTAGTGGATTTGATGGGATCTGCCCACATGGATTAAAAATCCACATGAGGTGTACTGCAACCGGAGGCCTTTTTTTTTTTTTTTTTTTTTTTTCCACTGCTGTGTGGACCGCCAGCACACGAGGGTGCATTTCCCTTTGCATGCAGCAGTGTAAACTCCCTCCCCTTATGGTCCCTTCAGGGCTGGTCTCATGGAAGGTACGGCCCCACTTGTAGCTCTTGTGGTAACGTGGATTTGGGCCCATAGCACTGGCTGTGGGATCAAAGCCTTCCCCCCAATCTCCCTGGCGGTCGGAGGCCCCCAGACTCCCTGGTCCAGTAAGCTCTGGTCCCATTTCCTTGGGATGTGCTTCGGTAGCCCAGGCATATAGGGCCAGCCCCTCCTTTATTTTAATTTGTTTTTTCACTGCGACCAGAGTGTACCAGGGGTCTGTGGGGCAGGAGGCCATTCTGCCCCGGGAGAACATCAACAACAACAACTTTACTTCCATACACCTTCTTTACAAACTCCTCACCTTGCATTCTCTCTACATGTCCAAACCACCTCAGTGTATTACGCTTCACTCTCTCAACCACTCCACACTCAATACCAATTGCCTTCTCACTCATACCACATCTCTCATACACACTCTTATTACTTTCTCCATCCCACCTAGACAACCCACATGCTCCTCTCAATTAACTCATTTCCACAGCACCTATTTTAGACTGATGAGCCCTACTCCATGTCCATGTCTCCGACGCATATGTCAGTGTTGGCAGGATTATACTATTTCGTAGTCCCCTTTTCACTTCCATACTCACACTTCTACCCTTCATAATCCTGACCAGTGATCCTATGACCTGTCTACCCCTCATTGCCCTCTCCCTAATTTCTACTTCCATACTTCCATGTTTACACATAACTGTACCCAGGTACTTAAACTCCTTCACTTCCTCCATCCTCTCGCCCCTCAGAGTTAACTCACACTTGGTCCCAGTTGGTACAGCCACTCTGTAAGGTGTAGCAAAGTCAATCACTTCAGTTTCTGCTCTCTCAGATACCATCACTTTACTTTTACCAACATTCACCTTCAGTTTCTTTCGTTTACACACAGACTGAAATTCGTCCACCACTCTCTGTACCTCCCTTTCACTCTCAGCCATCAACACAGTGTCATTCGCAAATAAACTTGCCACCAAGGACCAATTTGCTTCATTCAGCCTCAACTTCACCCCCAGACCATTCACTTTGTCCTTCATCTCTCTCATACAACCATCCATATACAGAATATATTGAGCAGCCACTTTATAATTATACACTATATAGTACGGTACATACAATATTTATAATACTGTACTGTAATTTATACATAATATTCAGGACCTTGACTATAATTTATACAGCATTACCATAGAGTAATGATATACATATGACATATCATAATTATTACCTACGTAGTCCCATAAGGAGAATTTTTGGTTTCTGATCTGGTGGAGATAATTGTGTGATGTGGTCTTTAGGGAAGGAACCCACTTCATTGCCAGCACCAAAGTCACCTCGGTAATGTTCGTCATCATCTGGAGTGTAGGAGGCCTGTAAGATGGTGACTATAGTAATCATATGGAAATTAAGAGAATACTCAAACAAGGAAAAGGTTAACATATATTTGCTCATAACATTATGGAAAAGAATGAAGAAAACATCCAATTATATGTATGAAAAACTAAAAAATGCTGCACCAAATTAGAAGGACCTGTTCTTCAGAAATACCATATTATCTGTTTAATATATTTTTTCTTATTTTTTCCTCAATTTCAAAATGCCCCTTTTGAATATGCCCTATCTTGGATATGGGGCATTTGCGGAGGAAATGCCATAGAAGAAAATAGTCTTAGAATGGTCTAAATAAGTGGGTAATGAAGGTAGAAAAACCGTACGCAATAACGGTAATTCTTTCAATATTTACCAATAATTATATCATACATGAAAAGTAAATAAATATGTCCCCAAAACTAGAAAGGACACGGTATAAAGGGCCATATTCAAGAACATCCATGGTGAATAAGATGGTGTGGTACCGGTACGGCGACTCCATAGACATACAAACAGAGCCATCGTACCAGTACCACACCATCGTATACACCACGAATCTTTCTGAATATGGGCCTGAGATTTATTCCTGTCAAACAAACATACGAGACTGTATCCTTATAACCAGATATAAAGTAATATATAAACACCATAATTAATTTAGTACCATGATTTATAATAATGGTGTTGTCTGATGATGATTATAATAGTGTTGAGTTCAGCTGTCTAATGTTTGGAGGTGATGGTGGTGGGTCACGTGGGTGTTGTTGTCTGTGTACAAGTGTTGCCAGATCACCTCCACCATGATGATGACTGAGAGTCACCCGCGTTCGGGTGTAGCCTTTGCAACGGCGCTCTCTCACTGTCTTCCTCTGCAGACTCTGCAGAGAGAAAACAAAAAACAGCACCAAAGAATACATGTATACACATCATACTTTCATTCTCTATATCCTATACAACCTGCTCGTCCCTATATACTCATTTTCTCTTCAACCATACCCTTTCCAGAAATTCTTTCACACTCTCTATTATCACTGGACTGTACAGGGGTGGGATCTTCAAAGCATCGTAAGTTGGTGGCGCTACGATCACCTTTACTCTCTCGTAGCCGCCATATTTGATCGTGGCTTACGAGGATCATAAGTTGGTATCTCCAAAGCTTCATAACCTCCATCGTAGCTCACGATGATAGCCTCGTAGCGAGCGTCGCTGCCCGTTTCGTTCCGTGTGTTTTGTTCATACCGCCACCCAGCTGACTGGCTCTCAGCCAATCACAATGAAGGAAACAATATGTCCTTGGTACTGTAAGCCAATCATAACGTAGTATCACAATGTCAACAAATAAACATTGTCTCACCACCAGCTGATAGAGATGACACAGTCACCAAGTTACATCAGACAGGAATTAACAGCCTAAGACAGGTAAGTGAATTATTATACTGTGTTGATAAACATTTAACACAACAGTGGAGATAAGGCAGCTGCCCCCCGGGCATATTTTTAATATCATGCCAATCACTGGTATATTGTATATAGATTTTTGGTTAGGTTAGGTTTGGCTAGTTTAGTTTAAGATAGGTTAGGTTACGTACTGTAAATCAAGAACAGCATGATACAAATAGTTTACTGGTAGCTGGTTGTCATGAAAATAAATCAAAGACATTGACTGGGAGGACATTATATTATTTTAACTTCTACTGTCACTGTTTTATTTCCTTTACACCTACCTACAGTAGTTTCTATATTAATCTCAAAATCTGTACAATTGATTGCCATTACCAAGTAACAGGCAGAAATATACCATATGTAGTGAAATCTGGCAAGTGCAATATAATAACTAAGACTTCAAACAGTTTTATTGAAAGACAGATCAAGGAAATAAAATATGGTATTTATTGAAAGAATTACCGTTTTGTAGCAGTGTTGCCAGATCCGGCTAGGTCCCAGTATTTTGACCCTGTAATTTCCTGTACTTTACCACAGTTATTTCCCAGTAGTTTGCCCAGGTTAGGTCCCGGTAGTCTGCCCAGGTTAGGTCCCGGTAGTCTGATGCGGTCTAGGTTAGGTTAGGTAAGGTCAGGCTAATTTCAAAATGCCCCATTTGAATATCTTGGAAATGGGGCATTTGCGGAGGAAATGCCATAGAAGAAAATAGTCTTAGAATGATCTAAATAAGTAGGTAATGAAGGTAGAAAAACCGTACCCAATAACGGTAATTCATTCAATATTTACCTAAAATATATAAGCATTATTTATATTGTGGATTCGGCTGTTGGCATGGGCACACATGGGTTGAAGGATGGGGGGGGGGGGAGTGTCCATTGCCTGATTTAGATACAGTACCATTTTAATAGGATAACCAGGTATTGTAATTTATTCTGCTTGGTTCTGCTTTGTTATTGAATTATGTACCATTTTTCGTTATATTTCAGGTGGTGACACTAGTGACACAAAGACATTCACCCACATAGAAGAGGCTATGGCTCAAGTCATTAAAGAAGTGCAAGTGTCGGGTATTTCTGTGGACTCCAAGACCCAGGCAGTATGTACAGTATATAACAGTAAAAAATATCCTGCTGTTCATCTAGGCTAGTAATATGGAAATCTTCCCTCATTGGCACTATGTGAAGTAATTACATTGAGAGTTTATATATATAAAACATACATTTTGAGCAGCATTACCTCTCAATTCCATTCAAAGTTAAACAGTGCAAATCATAAGGCCTTAGTCCTAGGAACAAATATACAAGATGTTCTCATATATCCATACCTTCAGTAAATACGGTACATGTACAGTGATGACCCAATATACAGGAGTCAAGTACATAGTGATTTATACATTTTGTGTATCATATAAATAACTCCTGTTAGCAGTTCATGTAGTCGTAAAAATTGGAGCCATGTTAATCAAAACTAAATTTGTGATGCTTTGTTGGATTCCATATGTATCATATGAGTACTTTAACCAAGTAAAAATTGCAGTACTGCTGCTGTACTTATATGTATGACTAATTATATACTGCTTTCTTTAAGAGTGACTTTACAATTTTAATTCATAACGATAATCATTAATATTTCTCTAAAATTATATGAAAGTTGCTAATTTTCATAATTTCATAATAAGGTGATGTGGATGACCCAGGACTGCCATCAAGGGCCCCTTCACCTAGACCTGGGTCAAGTTGGCAGGACTTCGGGCCAGTTACAGTGGAAGACTGTGAGGTTTTGACTGGCGACAGCTTGCCGAAGCTGGTAAAACCTACCACCAAGTGAGGAGCATTCGTACCACAGCTCTGTAGCCTCAAGTCACCCTTCCTCTAGGTCAGCTGGAGGTGTGACAGCTCATCTGGAAGCTACGCTACCTCCAGATATACTAGTTGTCCATAAGACTATAAGGGATATTTTGATGGATCTTGCAGAAAATATAGCCACAATATCAGAAACTTTGGTGAACATTAAAAAGCCTATCGAGAAAAGGTGATTTGTTTTCAAGTGTGTTTTGTTGTGTGTGTGTGATTTTTTTTTTAATGATTAGTGTGGTTTAAGTTGTGTTATATTTTGTGACAGAGTTATTAGTGTGCAAGTATGTTTTTAGTTGTGTGGTTTGTGTGTAGGTTTCAATCTAAATTATTGTTAACTTCTGCTTATGTTTTTTAAGAAATTACATTATTTATTTTCATTATATATTTTGTCTTTCAAATATAGCTTTTAACATTCACATTTCATGTTAGATGTGTTTACATACTCAAAAACAACACACAGCTGCATGCACGACCTCCTGACATCCACCCATCTGAATTCTCCCTTCCCCGTGAGGACAGAGTCCACTTGGCCAGGCTGTGGTGTGGCCACCACCCGGCCCTTCTGACATATCACAAGAAGCTGGATGGAGCCATTGTGGATGTCTGTCCAGGATGCAACACAACACCTCATTCTATTAAACACATTATTGAAGACTGCAACACACACAACCACACTCACCAACAACAGAACACAACACCTCATTCTATTAAACACATTAGTGAAGACTGCAACACACACAACAACACAACACCTCATTCTATTAAACACATTATTGAAGACTGTAATACACACAACCACACTCACCAACAACACAACACAACACCTCATTCTATTAAACACATTATGGAAGACTGCAACACACACAACAACACACCTCATTCTATTAAACACATTATGGAAGACTGCAATACACACAACCACACTCACCAACAACACAACACACACTCTCTGAGGGCACTGTGGGAAAGCCCAGTTCAGGCAATGACCTTCCGCAGGAGCTCGGGGGGGCTGCTCGGCCAGACACCTTGAGGAACTTCAACAACAACAACATGAGTGTGTGCAAAGCAGCAGAAAAATATAAATTAAAAAAGAGCACAGTGCATAATTACATGAAACCAAAACCTAGCAAACCAGTAGGATGTGGAACCTCATTGACTCATGATAAAGAGTTACTGTTGTGTAACAGAATGCTCACATTGTCAGAAAGGGGATTCCCACTCCACATAATGCATTTGAGAATGTTAGTGAACTCATACGGTACTTAGTGTTGGTGGATATTTGATTGTGGCTGTACCTAGAGCACCACAAACGAGTGTCCCAGAATATAAAGACTATCAGAGCCAAAGTTACAAAAGTCATGTTAACTCAGTTCTACAGTAACTTGAAAGAATCCCTAGGTGTTCCTCCAGAGAACATAATAAATTTTGATGAGACAAATCTCACTGATGATCCAGGTAAAAGGAAAGTCATAGTGAGGCAGGACACTAAATATCCAGAGAGGGTCATCTATCAACAAAATCCTTTATATCTTATATGTTCTCTGGAACTGCATCTGGTGTGTTACTCCCTCAATACGTGGTGTTTATATAAGGCTATCCATCTTTATGATGCCTGGACTGAACACAATACAATAAGTCCCCCAGTGGAGGGTTCCATTCATGTTCATTTGATGACTGGTTCCACAAAATAATCCTGCTAAATCCATGACAGGTAGAGTTGTCATTATAGGTGACAACTTGACACAAAATAATCCTGCTAAATCCATGACAGGTAGAGTTGTCATTATAGGTGACAACTTGACACAAAATAATCCTGCTAAATCCATGACAGGTAGAGTTGTCATTATAGGGGACAACTTGACACAAAATAATCCTGCCAAATCCATGACAGGTAGAGTTGTCATTATAGGTGACAACTTGACAAGCATAATATCTTCTTTCTTCTCTTACCACCAAACTCCATAAAGCAAAAAGTAGCTTATACAAGTCTACCTTATTCAATACTAAACAAGTCTTACAATCTTCTAAATAAATACTCTAATACTTAATTAAACTCAACAGTAAGGCAACTTCATATTATCAGCTGGAAACAAACACCATGAAACATGTTTACAGTGCTATGTTTGAAGGATTATCTTTTGCATCTGTACAAAGGTTTTGTTCATTATTTGATATGCCACCAATAAGTAAAAGACAATTTTTGAAATACAAAAAAGTAATATTATCTTCTGTGGCAATCAGAAAAACTCGACAGCAACTTGAAGACAGTGTAGCAAAAGTAATAGAGTCAACAGACACACACACACACAGACATAAAAAGATAAATACTGTAGATAAATAAATAGATTGATAGGAAGGTAGATAAACAGATAGACAAATAGACATACAAGTATACAGACAGACAGACTACAAATCTACAAATATTACAGAAAGCCATAGAACAAAGTACTAGGCTATGCAAATGAGCTCCTTCAGTTCCCAGGAGATGATGGATTACTGGATATAGATGTCACATTATAGTCGCGGTCAAATATAATCATCCATATAGGGGTAACTCACGTAAGAGTTTGACAGCTTCCCTCTGTTCCTATCTATCTATCTATAGCTCTGACACCTCGTTCCCTCTGGGAACTCCCCCCAAGGGGGTGGCCACGGCAGAAGTGTCTCCAGTTCTCCCTGTTCCAACACTCCCTCCTTACTTGGTCCGTCCCTACTCTGCCCCTCACGTTTCTCTCCTTTACATACTCTTCCACTCTGTTCTGCCATCTAACCAGAGGCCCTCTGTTCCTTAGATGATAAACTTTCCAATAAATAGGTTAACTACCATGTTTTAATTTAATACTAGCAGCTACACACTACTTAAGACAATAACACACACACACATGTTAACTATGTTCAATTTGTCTGAGATGTTACGCTCCGCGCTTCGCGAATGTCATTTGTTTTGTTGTTTATGTTTTAGAGATGTGCGAGTGCGAGCGGGGATGGTTGGCACTGGCTGCTACGTTCCATGTGTGTTGCCTACAGAATTAAAGTTAATTTCCTTGCTTCTATGCCTCTGCTTTATCCTGCCATATGTATCTACCAGCTCAACAAATGGTAGCAGAGCGTAGTTGCATGGCAGAGGAAACAAGTGGACCCAGATTAAGAAATCAGACAACATGAACGGGAATGGTGACGGCAGCGAACGGGCTCGAGTACCAGCGTTTGGAGGAGACAAAAGCTATGACCGATGGAAGCAAGAGCTGAAAGCTTGGAAGTTTGTCACAAATATTGGCAAGAAGAAGCAAGCTGTGGCTGTTGCCCTGTCATTCCCAGAAGGAAGCGAGGTGAGGAGCAAGATTTTTGAAGAGGTGAACATTGACGAGTTGACAAATGATGATGGAATGAACGTTTTGCTGTAACATTTAGACAAGGGGTATCAAAAGGATGAAATGTCAGCCGCTTATGAAGCATGGACAAGATTCGACACTTTCACAAAAGAAAAGGAGGATGCCATGGAAAAGTACACATTGGAATTTGTGAAGAGAAATGCTGTTCTAGAAAAATACAAAGTGAGTATTCCAAAGTGTATTTTGGCTTTCAAATTGTTAGATAATGCAGGGCTAGAGATTAAAGACAAACAAATTGTGTTGACAGCAGTGTCTTTTAGTGAACCTGAAATTTTTTTTGATTCTATGCAGCAAGCCCTAAAGAAATTTTTCGGAAGCCAAGAAGTGCTGTCACTTGGTGCAGGGTCAGGGAGTGGTAAAAGTGAGACACCTGCTGTCGTGGTAAAGACTGAGCCAGTGTTTAGCACAGAAAAAGTAAATGTAGTCAATAGAGGAAGAGGACGTGGAGGATTTAGGAGAAGTAGAGGAAGAGGCAACATAGTAAACAGAACTGAGAAGAGTGTACGACAAAATTCTGTTGACAGATATGGTAACATTAGAAAATGTTATGTGTGGATCAGAATACCATTTGTCTCCAGCATGTCCTAAAAATATGAATATTTATGTGAACAGTGCAGGTGAGGAAGGTAAGAAAGAGGTAGAAACATATGCTGTTGTTGAAAGCCCCGGCACAATGTCTGTACTTATGACAGAGACTATTTGTTATGCTGTCCTGGACACAGCCTACAGCTCTACAGTGTGTGGTGTTGATTGGTTGACAACGTATATACAGACTTTATCAGAAGAGGAAAAATCAAGTATACAAGAGGAAAACAGTGAGGCAACATTTAGATTTGGTGACGGAAATGTGTACAGGTCTACAAAGAAGGTGAAATTTCCAGTGAACATCATAGGTGACAGGGCTTATGTAATAGCTGATGTGGTAGACTGCTCTATTCCCCTTCTGTTCAGCAAGAAATCAATGAAGAAAGCACAAATGAAACTAGACCTGGAAAATGACATTGATATGATACATGGAAAAAGGGTAAAGTTAAGGTACACTTCTTGAGGACACTATTGTCTCCTGCTAAGGGATGAGAAGGAAGTTTGGAAGAAAACAGAAGAAATAATGCTGACATTGGGCAGTGATGAAAAGGAAAAGAAAGAGAAGATAGAAAAACTGCACCTACAATTTGGTCATCCCACATGTAGGAGGTTAATTCAGCTATTGAAAGATGGAGACATTGATGATGAGATGTGTTTTGTTCATGCTGAGGAGGTGTCAAATAGCTGTAAAATATGTATGAAGTACAAGAAAACACCATCAACACCAGTTGTGAGTGTGACTATGGCAAAAGAGTTCAACCAAGTTGTAGCAATAGATCTAAAGGAGTATAAGAAGGGTGATACATATTTTCTTCATAAGGTAGATATGGCTACAAGGTTCTCAAAATCATGTGTAACAAAAAGTAAAGAACCAAAGGAGATTGTTGAAAAAGTCATTGAAACATGGTTGGGAACTGGTTTAGGAGCTCCTGTGAAGTTTTTATGTGATAATGGTGGGGAGTTTGCCAACACCACATTCCTTGATAGGTGTGAAAATATGAACATTCAAGTGATGCATACACCAGCATATTCACCCTTCAGTAATGGCCTGTGTGAACGTAACCATGCAGTAATAGATGAAATGGTGGCAAAAATAATAACAGAGCAACCAAAATTGTCATTAAGAGTGGCCTTAGCTTGGGCAGTTAATGCAAAGAACTGTGTTCAGATGGTGGGAGGGTTTCAGCCAGTATCAACTTGTATATGGAAGGAATCCTAACCTGCCATGTACCCTGAATGATGAACTTCCCGCTCTAGAAGGTACAATGTCCAGTGAGATTGTTGCCAAACATCTCAATGCTAGCCACTCATCAAGGAAGGCTTTTATTGCTGCTGAAGCCTCTGAGAAAATTTGACGTGCACTAAGACATAAAGTTAGAACCACTAAGAAGCCACTTGAAAATGGAGATCAAGTTTATTTCAAGAGAGAAGATCAAAAGGAGTGGAAAGGACCAGCTGTAATCATTGGTCAAGATGGTAAAACAATGATTCTGAAGTATGGTTCAAATACTGTAAGAGTCCATGAAAACCATGTTCAGGAAATACCATACAGTTTTGACACAGACACCAAAGATGGGAGAAACTCACTACTTGACACACTCAGACATCAAACAAAAGAAGTTAAAACTGAGAAGAAAGAGATTGAAGCAGTTATAAATCCAGTTGAAAATCCTGTAGAAAGTTATGACAAAGAAGAAGAATATCACAGTATAGTTGAGGATACACATGAAGATAGTGTGAGAGTCAAAAGTATCCCAAAGATTGGACAGAAAGTAAAGTTCCTTTCAAAAGAGTCAGATGAGTGGCAGACAGTAACTATGCATAGTCGTGCTGGAAAATCAATAGGAAAATACAGTAATTGGAAGAACTTTAAATATGAGGATGGAAGCTTATCAGCCCTTGACTGGAACAGAGATGTAGAAAAGTGGATACCTATATTAGAAGAGAATGGAGTACAGGAACCCAGTGAAATAGTAATGGCTTGTGAAAACATAGAGAATCAAGAACTTGACAAGGCAAAACAAGAAGAAATGAGAAGTTGGAAGAATTTTGGTGTGTATGAGGAAGTTACAAACATGGGTCAAAATGAACTCTCAGTTCGATGGGTAGTAACTGAAAAAGAAAATAAGGATGGAAAAAAGAAAATTAAAGCAAGGTTGGTTGCTAGAGGTTTTGAGGAAAAAGAAGAAATTCAGTCAGAGTTTCCCACTGTTAGTAAAGAAATGTTGAGGTCTTTTGTTGCAATACTGTCTTCTAAAAAGTGGGGAGTGAACTCAATTGACATTAAGGCTGCATTCCTACAGAGTGAACGGTTTGAGTGTGATGTGTATCTTATTCCTCCTACTGAGGCAGGTGGTGATAGTACTGTTCTGTGGAAATTACAAAAATGTGTATGTGGCGTCAATGATGCAGCTAGGAGGTAGTATCTCACAGTGAAAACCTTCATGTTGAAGATGGGATGTACTCAGGTAAAAACTGACCCTGCAGCGAGAGTTGTGTGATATGTTTTGGATGCATGTAGATCACTTCTTGTGGGGAGGAACAAAGAGATTGGAAAATGTTGTCATTGCCAAAATAAGAAGTCAGTTTCAGGTTAAGGAACAAAATAAAGACATTTTCAAATATATTGGACTAAGTATTGTACAGAATGAATGATCAGGGTGTCAAAATTCATCAGAATGAGTACTGTAAACTTTTGGAAGCTGTAAATGCAAGTGCTGTGAGAGGACTAAATAAGAGGTTGGAATGTAATGAAGAAGAAAAGGAGAGTTTCAGGAGTTTGGTGGGCCAACTAGGGTGGTTATGTACCAATTCAAGGCCTGATCTGTCATATGATGTGTTAGAACTTAGCTGCAAAGTAGGAGATTTGATCGAGGCAAATAAATGTCTAAGAAAAGCCTGTACTTTTGAAAATTCAATGTACTTTCCAGAAGTTGGTGATACCTCTAGTTGTAAGTTAGTTGTGTACCGTGATGCTTCTTATGCTGGTCTCCCAGATGGATCTAGTAGTGCTGGGGGCTTTGTGATTTTCCTTGTAGGAGAAAATGGAAATAGTTGTCCTTTGTATTGGGAAGCAAAGAGGATGAGAAGAGTTGTGAAGAGCACCCTTGCAGCTGAAACTCTAGCAGCTACTGAGGCAGTAGATATTATGGCCTAGTATCTTGGAAATATGTTGTCTCAGATATTGTATGATAATGAAAGAAGGTTGCCTGTAGAACTTTATGTAGATAACCATTCACTTTATGATAATGTGTACTCTGTGAAAAATGTTTCAGAGAAGAGATTAAAAATTGACATAACTATTCTCAAGGAAATGGTTCAGAGTGGAGAGTTGAAAGTGTTTTGGTTAGAGTCAAAGGCACAATTGGCTGATGTGTTAACAAAGAAAGGAGTGAATTCTTTGAAGATAGCTTGTGTTTTTGAAAATGGATGTTTGGGATTGTAAGCTAACAAATTAACTGAAGTATATTAATTTCGTAAAAAGAACAATAATTTTTTATGTTCTATTTGCCTATAAGTTTTTTATTTTTATACTGTTGTCATCTATTTGAGCTGCATGGACAGTTATCATTAGTTTGAATATAATTCCATTTTATTTAGAAGAGAGGGAATATTTTAAATATGTTCAATTTGTGTGAGATGTTACATAGAGAGATAGATGATAATAATAATAATAATAATAATAATAATAATAATAATAATAATAATAACTGAAAAGTCAAGAAAATTGAATACCAAACATATTATACATGTTAACTATGTTAAATTTGTGTGAGATGTTATGCTCCGCGCTTCACGAAATGTCATTTGTTTATGTTTTGGAGATGTGTGAGTGAGAGAGGTGGTGGTTGACACTGGCTGCTACGTTCCATGTGTGTTGCCTCCAGAATTATAAAGTTAATTTCCTTGCTCCTGTGCCTCTGCTTTATCCTGCCATATGTATCTACCAGCTTAACACAATGAGAGGACACAGTAAGAAATTAATTAAAAGAAGAGGAGATAAAGATGTACAGATATATAGATTTCCAAATAGAGTAATAGACGAATTGAATAAATTACCAGAAGAAGTGGTGTGTGTCAAAAACATACACACACAAATATGTACAGAAATATAGCTTTCCAAATAGAGTAATAGATGAATGGAATAAATTACCAGAAGTGGTGTGTGTCAAAAACATACACACACACACATATTATGTAGTGTACACATGTAAAAGCTCTATTTTTGTCCCCTTACGTTATTCTTTGATTTTACTCTTTTTTTACTCTACTTGTGGAGGGAAACAAAAATCTACTGCCTTTAACAAAACAAAAAAAAACAACCAGTGTATGCTACACTCTATCCTATAGCTGTATCAACCTGGTCTGGAAAAAAAAACAAGATACCGATGAGGAACAGGACTTGCCTTGCGAATACCAAAAATAAATCATACAAAGGACAAGTCCAGCTCCTCTACAGTACTGGGGAAACGCTGCCACCACCAGACCAAAGTCGATCAGAGGAACCAAGTGAGCACACACCGGAAGGGTAGCGTAACGTTACGTTAAGAAGGCTCGCGAGTAAGCAACCCAGACTACAATTTTAACGGGGGTACGATCAGTGTTGTGAAAGGAGAACTAATCTCTATATAGGTACACAGTCTATTTGTTATATCGGTGACGGAAATACTCAGACAATTATAAACCCGTTTATTATATTCACCTATTTGTTACAAGTACAACAAGTTCCCTATAATAATAATTTCTGTCCCCCCCCCCCTTTGCTAATATTACCTACTCCCTTTTCTGTCAACTAGGATAGGAATAATTCCGGGTCTCGCCAGTTGACAGAGCTAACACATAAATCCAAAACAAAAACAATTATTACTATGAAATATCCCCCCTCCCTTAATACAGTTCCTACTCCCTTTTCTGTCTACTAGGACAGGAATAATTCCGTGCCTCGCTAGTGACAGATCTAAGTACATATAAAAAAAATATTACATGAAGTGTCCCCCCTCCCACAATATTTCAAATAATTCCTAATAATAAATTTTGCACAATAAGGCCGAAATATAGTTAATACCAAAAAAAAATAACATCCTAATCTCAATATTATAAATGAAACTATAAAATTGCCAGCAAATGTAGTTAATTTTCTTAGTACCACGTGGTTCACTAAACACCAAGGGAGAATGCTATTTAATGGCTGCCACCAGCAGAGACGAGATCAGAATGAGCATGAGAAAAAAAACATACTTTACTTACTATGCCTGAATGTGACCACACAATATTCCTTAGTTAGTTATATCCCATCACGGGACTTAGTAGATTCACCACACTATATTCACAATACTATATTTATGATGAGAGAGAGAGAGTTGGAACTCTTACCTGCCACCAGCAGAGACGAGATCAGAATGAGGTAGTAGCAACTCAGGGTACCGCCTCGCCATCTCCCCCACTCTCACTCTCTTAAGCAAAGTAGTGACCAACTCATCTTAATTTCTGGCAAATACATCAGTTCTACCCTTACTGGTGTATATAATTACATAACCTAATTTAAACATATAAGTGAGCTCAAATATATTGCTTTCTCCCTTGTGTAAAGTTTTACACTACTGTTATTTACATATTCAAGGCCTGTATTGCTCCGCCAACAAGAAAATGTACTGTCCCGACTGTAGGCCCTAACTAATCTAATTAATTTTCTAAGCAAGTTACAATTAAATGCCGGTAACAGTATAGGAATGTTAGCTTCGTTATTATATATTATAATTAGAAATGCAGGTTATTCCCTGTCTCCATTAAATTATTTTACATTCCTTTCTTAAATCACCGCCTGGCTACTCCCTACAATTCTACACTAAAAACCTATTCTAATACATATAAATATACAACACCCGTAAATATCCCAAATAATAATACATATAAAATAGGGGTGTTACAACAACAACAACAACAACAACATCTCATCGTATAATATATAGATGAATGCTCAATGAGGGGGCCCATGTTTGTTTGTTCGTTTGTTTGTTTGTTTGTTTCAGGTGTGTATTTTTTTCATATGTCCACAACTGTACCGTCATAGAGTTTACTACTGTACATAATTATTATTACTGTGTGGGTTTGGATGTAATGTGATGTGATGTAATGTGACTGTGGTTGTTCAAAAAAAATAGGTCCCCGTGGTTGTGTTCAGAAGAGAGAGAGAGAGAGAGGAAAGGTGGTGATAAGCAGGGGTGGTATAGGTAGGTAGGTAGGTAGGTAGGGGTGTTATGGTAGGTGGAAGTGTGGTGGTTGGTAGTGGTAGTGGGAGGTGATAGTGGAGGGATGGTAGGGGAGGGGTTGGAAGAATTGACTATGAGGGAAGAAGGATAAGAAGGATATATATGAAGGATTTGATAGCGTGACAGGCAAGGAAACGTAGGATAGCACAAGGGACAGAGAAGGATGCATGATTGAGGATAGATGGTGTGTGGCAGGGGAAGAAATATGGAAGATAGTGTTTGGAAGAGGTGAAAAGAGGATGGTGTGTGTGGCAGGGATGAAGGGGAATAAAATAGGGGATAGTCAGGGATGTAGGGTGAAAGGATTGGAAGGGGTGGAGGATACCATGTAGGATAGGGGGATGGGGAAAGGCAAGGGGGGGGGAGAGGGAAGACAGGGGAGGATAGAAGAGAGAGGATGGAAGAGGAAGGAAGGGGATAGAAGAGAGAGGAGAAGGAAGGATGGAAGAGGAAGGAAGGAGTGAAGAGAAATGAAGTACAGAAGAGGAGAGAAAGGAAGGACAGAAGAGAAGAGAAAGGAAGGAAGGGGATAAAAGAGAAGAGAAGCGAAAGGAAGGGGATAAAAGAGAAGAGGAGAGAAAGGAAGGACAGAAGAGAAGAGAAAGGAAGGAAGGGGATAAAAGAGAAGAGAAGCGAAAGGAAGGGGATAAAAGAGAAGAGGAGAGAAAGGAAGGACAGAAGAGAAGAGAAAGGAAGGAAGGGGATAAAAGAAAAGAGAAGCGAAAGGAAGGGGATAAAAGAGAAGAGAAGAGAAAGGAAGGACAGAAGAGAAGAGAAAGGAAGGAAGGGGATAAAAGAGAAGAGAAGCGAAAGGAAGGGGATAAAAGAGAAGAGAAGAGAAAGGAAGGACAGAAGAGAAGAGAAAGGAAGGAAGGGGATAAAAGAAAAGAGAAGCGAAAGGAAGGGGATAAAAGAGAAGAGAAGAGAAAGGAAGGAAGGGGATAAAAGAGAAGAGAAACGAAGGAAGGACAGAAGAGAAGAGAAAGGAAGGAAGGGGATAAAAGAAAAGAGAAGCGAAAGGAAGGGGATAAAAGAGAAGAGAAGCGAAAGGAAGGGGATAAAAGAGAGTAGGACAGGACCAATTAAAATCATCCTCTCTTTGGTCACATGTAAGTTTAGATACCATTACAATTTAGTTTCATAATTCCTTGTTTTATTATCCTACAAACTTTATACAATGCTGTACTGTACATCCAATATATTTCACATGATGTACAGTTGTGGACAAGAGTTTCGATACACAAAGAGGCGTTTATTATTAAGGAGTAGAGAATAATTTTGGTACATTAGAACTATTTATTTATTTATTATTTGTGTGTGTGTGTGTGTGTGTGTGTGTGTGTGTGTGTGTGTGTGTGTGTGTGTGTTCCTTACATATTATTTGTGTTTACCCGAGGGTACTCATTATGTATCGAAACATTTGTCCTCAACTGAACAAAAATTAAAAACCATAAAATGAAAAAAAAAAAAAAAAAAAAAAAAAAAACATGAGTGAAAATGAAATAATAAAAATTCAATAATACAATAACACACATTCAAACATACAAGAATATAAATGTTTAATAACGAGTCCTACAAAATAATACTTATATGGTGTGAAAAATTATTAACAGAATAATTAATAATGAGTAAATTTACACCAGACTAGATGAACAGGTGAGGTGAGGTGAGATGAGGTGAGGTGAGGTGAGGTGAGGGAGGTGAGGTGTGAGGTGTGTGTCTATGGCATCAGAAGCCTCCAATTCTCATACACCATCATAAGGTAATTAAATTTGTTCTGTTATTTCCTGGCATACTTTGGAGGACTCAAGGCTCTCCAATATAAGGCTCTCCAGTATAAGGCTCTCCAATATAAGGCTCTCCAATATAAGGCTCTCCAGTATAAGGCTCTCCAATATAAGGCTCTCCAATATAAGGCTCTCCAGTATAAGGCTCTCCAAAAATATACAGTCTCCTTAATAGAAAATAAATGCTTAAAGGGACATATAGGAAACAGGTCTAGATTAAAGAAAATAATGGTGGCCTGTTGCGTGGAATAATTTGGAGGAATCAAGCCACTCCAATGTACCTAAAGGGTATTTCTAACTTGAGGAGAAACTGGAGGCCTCTGATTCCTCCAAACTTAGCTGACTAAATGAATGCTGAATGCTGACTAAATAAATGCTGAATGCTGACTAAATGAATGCTGAATGCTGACTAAAGAAATACCTCAATGCTGAATAAGTATATAATTAATTCTGACTAAATGAATGCTGAATGCTGACTAAATAAATGCTGAATTCTGACTAAAGAAATACCTCAATGCTGAATAAGTATATAATTAATTCTGACTAAATAAATGCTGAATGCTGACTAAATAAATGCTGAATGCTGACTAAGTATATAATTTATTCTGACTAAATGAATGCTGAATGCTGACTAAATAAATGCTGAATGCTGACTAAATAAATGCTGAATGCTGACTAAAGAAATACCTCAATGCTGACTAAGTATATAATTAATTCTGACTAAATGAATACTGAATGCTGACTAAATAAATGCTGAATGCTGATTAAAGAAATACCTCAATGCTGAATAAGTATATAATTTATTCTGACTAAATAAATGCTGAATGCTGACTAAATAAATGCTGAATGCTGACTAAATAAATGCTGAATGCTGACTTAAGTACATAACAATTTCAAGACTAAAATATCTATTCTCATTTTCTGTTATATTTACTGTCTGTACAATATAAAACAAACACAAAAAAACAAACAAATACACACAAACACACACACACAAACACACACTTTAAGGGGTATTAAGGGGGTGCGGGAAACAAACAAACACACAAACAAACAAATACACACAAACACACACACAAACAAACACACACACAAACAAACAAACACACACATACACAAACAAACACACACACAAACAAACAAACACACACAAACAAACAAACACACACATACACACAAACAAACACACACACATATACAAACAAACAAACAAACACAAACAAACAAACACATACATACACACAAACAAACACACACAAACACACAAACAAACAAACACAAACACACAAACAAACAACAATTCATTATTATCATTCATCAAGTAATTTTTGCATTAGAGTGTAATTACGTCACTCATTTTTACATAATTACATAATTATTTCCTTGTCCTTTTTTTCCTTAAAAGAATACACTAAAAAAAATTCTTTCTCTTTTCTTGATCACTACATAATATTATATAATTCTTTTTCTTTTCTTTTTTTCTTTTTTGTTTATCGGGAGCTTATCACAGAATTCAAGTTTGTTATTGTTTTCTATTTGTTGTTGTTGTTTATTCATTTTATTATATTTTTGGTTCGAGTGCTCAACACACGAATCCTCTTTCCTTTTTTTTTTTTTTTTTTTTTTTTTTTCATTTGCGAGCATTTCAGTTCATTATTATATTTTTTATTAACAAAGTCTATGTATGATTCGCAATATATATATACTGTAATACAAATACTTAAGGGGGTGCGGTAGTAGGGGACAGACTTGAGGGGGGGTTTAGGGGGGTGCGGGAATAGGGGGACAGGCTTGGGGGGGGTTTAGGGGGGTGCGGGAATAGGGGGACAGGCTTGGGGGGTTCAGGAATAAGGGGACAGGCTTGGGGGAGGTTTAGGGGGGTGCGGGAGTAGGGGACAGGCTTGGGGGGGGGAGGTTTAGGGGGGTGCGGGAGTAGGGGACAGACTTGGGGAGGTTTAGGGGGGTGCGGGAGTAGGGGACAGACTTTGGGGGGGTTTAGGGGGGTGCGGGAGTAGGGGGGACAGGCTTGGAGGGGGTTGGGGGGGGTGCGGGAGTAGGGGGACAGGCTTGGGGGTAAGGGTTGGGGGGGTGCGGGAATAGGGGGTCAGGCTTGGGGGGGGGGTTGGGGGGTGCGGGAATAAGGGGACAAGCTTGGGGTGGGTAGAAAGCCTGTCCCCCTATTCCTG
>JAWQEG010002305.1:72500-75000 GCA_033782935.1 Petrolisthes cinctipes
GTATGTATGCATGTATGTGTATACATTATTATCGTATGTGTGTGTGTATGTATGTATGTGTATTTCTATGTATGTATGTGTGCGTGTATGTATGTGTGTATGTGTATTTCTATCTATGTATGTGTGTGTGTATGTATGTGTGTATGTGTATTTCTATCTATGTATGTGTGTGTGTATGTATGTGTATTTCTTTGTGTATGTTAATGTGTGTATATATGTATGTATGTGTGTATGTATGTATGTATGTATGTGTATTTCTATCTATGTATGTGTATTTCTTTGTGTATGTGTATATATATGTATGTATGTGTGTGTGTATGTATGTATGTATGTGTATTTCTATCTATGTATGTGTGTGTGTATGGGTGTGTATATGTGTGTATATATGTATGTATGTGTGTGTGTATGTATGTGTATTTCTATCTATGTATGTGTGTGTGTATGGGTGTGTATATGTGTGTATATATGTATGTATGTGTGTGTGTATGTATGCATGTATGTGTATTTCTATCTATGTATGTGTGTGTGTATGAGTGTGTGAGTATGTCTATGTGTGTATGTATGTGTATTTCTTTGTGTATGTGTATGTGTGTATATATGTATGTATGTGTGTGTGTATGTATGTATGTATGTGTATTTCTATCTATGTATGTGTGTGTATGAGTGTGTGTGTATGTCTATGTGTGTATGTATGTGTATTTCTTTGTGTATGTGTATGTGTGTATATATGTATGTATGTGTGTGTATTTTATTCATCGATTTTTTTATTTGGGTAAAGTCTGATATCGTGTTCAATTGATATGATTATTATTATTAATTACTTACAAATACTTACAATAAATTAGAGTCCATACTTAACAAGACTGCAAGATGGGCCAGACGTGATTACAGACACACTACATCAGTCACTTTGCTTAAACAAGACACAAAACTAGACCCATTAGTAACACGAAGACAGATACACAGACAAGTTAGTTGACATAGACAAAGACACATATCTACACCCTACAAGTATATAGAGGCAGCCACAACTTAAAATACCATACATACCAGACAAACACTGATATATTTACACACATATATACACCCTACAAGTATACGATCCACTAGAGGCAGCCACAACTTAAAATACCATACATACCAGACAAGCACTGATATATTTAGGCACTCATTCTTTCCCCGTAGCATCCAAGAGTGGAATCATCTCCCATCTCACGTAGTTAATAGATCCTACTCTTGACACATTTAGATATAGGATCACTAATCATTACCTCCCCAATCCTAATCCTCAACCCACAGTCCCTGACCCAATCCACCCTTATCCTAATCCTGCCCTGGATCCCTAAATCCCCCGCACAACCCCGCATATTATGCCGCCCATGAGTGGCCCTCTGCGGGACCCTAAAACTTAAACTTAAATTAACTCTCTCTCTCTCTCTCTCACACACACACACACACACACGCTCTCTCTCTCTCTCACACACACACACGCTCTCTCTCTCTCTCTCTCACACACACACACGCTCTCTCTCTCTCTCACATAACACACACACGCTCTCTCTCTCTCTCACACACACACACACGCTCTCTCTCTCACACACACACACGCTCTCTCTCTCTCTCTCTCACACACTCTCTCTCTCTCTTGAATTGTGTTATAATACATGAACATTTAAAATAATACAGATAATTAGACCTGTGTCATTAAAAGTAGCCTTTTAAGCCCAAGGTTTTAAGTCTGGGCTTAAAAGGCTACTTTTAATGACACAGGTCTAATTATCTGTATTATTTTAAATGTTCATGTATTATAACACAATTCGTTTTCCCCTTTATCTATTTAATCTATGTATTGATATTATATTATAAGTTTGCCCTTCTTATAATCTCTTGCTGAATTTACTTTGTCAAATGTTCATATTGCAATAATCACATGTATGCTTACGAGAATAACCATGTATCATGGAAAATAAACAATTTGAATTTGAATTTGAACTCTCTCTCTCTCTCTCTCTCTCTCTCTCTCTCTCTCTCTCTCTCACACACCTCTACTACATCCATGATCACGAGTGAACAAAGTGTGGTGTGTATAGCCAATCATATCAACACCTCACCTCACCTTAACTCACCTCACCTCACCTCACCTTACCTCATTCCACCTGACCTTGCCTGACCTCACCTCACCTCATCTTACCTCACCTTAACTCACCGTACCTTATCTCATCTCGCCTCACCTTATCTCATTTCAACTCACCTCACCTCACCTTACCTTACCTCACCCTAACTCAACTCACCTCACCTCACATTACCTTACCTCACCTCCCCTCACATTACCTTACCTCATCTCACCTTATATCATTTCAACGCACCTCACCTCACCTCACCTCATTCCACTGTACCTCACCTCACCCTAACTCACCTCACCTCACCTCATCTCATTTCAACGCACCTCATTCCACCGTACCTCACCCTAACTCACCTCACCTCCCCTCACATTACCTTA
>JAWQEG010002305.1:77500-85000 GCA_033782935.1 Petrolisthes cinctipes
TAACTCACCGTACCTTATCTCATTTCAACTCACGTCATTCCACCGTACCTCACACTAACTCACCTCACCTTACCTCACCATACCTCACCTCACCCTAACTCACCTCACCTCACCTCACCTTATATCATTTCAACGCACCTCACCTCATTCCACCGTACCTCACCCTAACACACCTCACCTTAACTCACCACACCTCACCTCCCCTCACATTACCTTACCTCACCTCACCTCATTCCACCGTACCTTACCCTAACTCACCTCACCTCACCTCACCCTAACTCACCTCACCTCATCTCATCTCATTCCACCCTAACTCACCTCACCTTACCTCACCTCACCTCACCTACACCTGTCCATCTAGTCTGGTGTAAATTTCCTCATTATTAATAATTCTGTTAATACTTTTTTTGTTATACCTAAATTGTCCACAGCTCATGTATACATTATTATCGTATGTATGTGTGTATGTATGTATGTGTATTTCTATCTATGTATGTGTGTGTGTATGTATGTGTGTATGTGTATTTCTATCTATGTATGTGTGTGTGTGTGTATGTATGTGTGTATGTGTATTTCTATCTATGTATGTGTGTGTGTGTGTATGTATGTATGTGTATTTCTATGTATGTATGTGTGTATGTATGTATGTGTATTTCTATCTATGTATGTGTGTGTGTATGTATGTATGTATGTGTATTTCTATCTATGTATGTGTGTATGTATGTGTATTTCTTTGTGTATGTTAATGTGTGTATATATGTATGTATGTGTGTATGTATGTATGTGTGTGAGTATGTATGTGTGTATGTGTATTTCTATCTATGTATGTGTGTGTGTATATATGTATGTATGTGTGTGTATGTATGTGTGTATGTGTATTTCTATTTATGTATGTGTCTGTGTGTGTGTATGTATGTGTATTTCTATCTATGTATGTGTGTGTGTGTATGTATGTGTATTTCTTTGTGTATGTTAATGTGTGTATATATGTATGTATGTGTGTGTGTATGTATGAATGTATATGTATTTCTATCTATGTATGTGTGTGTGTATGGGTGTGTATATGTGTGTATATATGTATGTATGTGTGTGTGTATGTATGTATGTATGTGTATTTCTATCTATGTATATGTGTGTGTATGAGTGTGTTTGTATGTCTATGTGTGTATGTATGTGTATTTCTTTGTGTATGTGTATGTGTGTATATATGTATGTATGTGTGTGTATTTTATTCATCGATTTTTTTATTTGGGTAAAGTCTGATATCGTGTTCAATTGATATGATTATTATTATTAATTACTTACAAATACTTACAATAAATTAGAGTCCATACTTAACAAGACTACAAGATGGACCAATTGATATGATTATTATTATTAATTACTTACAATTACTTACAATAATATCAATAAATTAGAGTCCATACTTAACAAAATTACAAGATGGGCCAGACGTGATTACAGACACACTACATCAGTCACTTTGCTTAAACAAGACACAAAACTAGACCCATTAGTAACACGAAGACAGATACACAGACAAGTTAGTTGACATAGACAAAGACACATATCTACACCCTACAAGTATATAGAGGCAGCCACAACTTAAAATACCATACATACCAGACAAACACTGATATATTTACACACATATATACACCCTACAAGTATACGATCCACTAGAGGCAGCCACAACTTAAAATACCATACATACCAGACAAGCACTGATATATTTACACACATATATACACCCTACAAGTATACGATCCACTAGAGGCAGCCACAACTTAAAATACCACACATACCAGGCAAGCACTGATATATTTAGGCACTCATTCTTTCCCCGTAGCATCCAAGAGTGGAATCATCTCCCATCTCACGTAGTTAATAGATCCCACTCTTGACACATTTAGATATAGGATCACCAATCATTACCTCCCCAATCCTAATCCTCAACCCACAGTCCCTGACCCAATCCACCCTTATCCTAATCCTGCCCTGGATCCCTAAATCCCCCGCACAACCCCCGCATATTATGCCGCCCATGAGCGGCCCTCTGCGGGACCCTAAAACTTAAACTTAAATTAACTCTCTCTCTCTCACACACACACACGCTCTCTCTCTCTCTCACACACACACACGCTCTCTCTCTCTCACATAACACACACACGCTCTCTCTCTCTCTCTCTCTCACACACTCACACACACACACGCTCTCTCTCTTACACACACACACACACGCTCTCTCTCTCTCTCTCTCTCTCTCTCTCTCTCTCTCTCTCTCTCTCTCACACACACACCTCTACTACCTCCATGATCACGAGTGTACAAAGAGTGGTGGGTATAGCCAATCGTATCAACACCTCATCTCACCTTAACTCACCTCACCCCACCTTACCTCATTCCACCTGACCTTGCCTGACCTCACCTCATCTTATCTCACCTCACCTTAACTCACCGTACCTTATCTCATCTCGCCTCACCTTATCTCATTTCAACTCACCTCACCTCACCTTACCTTACCTCACCCTAACTCAACTCACCTCACCTCACCTTACCTCACAATACCTCATCTCACCTCACCTTACCTCACCCTACCTCACCTTAACTCACCGTACCTTATCTCATCTCGCCTCACCTTATCTCATTTCAACTCACCTCACCTACACCTGTCCATCTATTCTGGTGTATGTATGTATGTATGTGTATTTCTATCTATGTATGTCTATGTGTGTATGTATGTGTATTTCTTTGTGTATGTGTATGTGTGTGTATATGTATGTATGTGTGTATGTATGTGTATTTCTATCTATGTATGTGTGTGTGTATGTGTGTGTGTATGTGTGTATATATGTATGTATGTTTCTATCTATGTATGTGTGTGTGTATGTGTGTATGTATGTATGTATGTGTATTTCTATCTATGTATGTGTGTGTGTATGTGTGTGTGTATGTCTATGTGTGTATGTATGTGTATTTCTTTGTGTATGTGTATTTCTATCTATGTATGTGTGTGTGTATGTATGTATGTATGTGTATTTCTATCTATGTATGTGTGTGTGTATGTCTATGTGTGTATGTATGTGTATTTCTTTGTGTATGTGTATGTGTGTATATATGTATGTATGTGTGTATGTACCATGTATGTAGACAGGACTCAATTATATTTCATTCATAGATTTTTTTATTTGGGTAAAGTCTGATATCGTGTTCAATTAATATGATGATAATTATTAACTCTCTCTCTCACACACACACACACACACACACACACGCTCTCTCTCTCTCACACACACACAAACACACACGCTCTCTCTCTCACATACACACACGCTCTCACACACAAACGCCCTCTCTCTCTCTCTCACACACACACACACGCTCTCTCTCTCACACACACACACGCTCTCTCTCTCTCTCTCTCTCTCACACACACACACACGCTCTCTCTCTCTCACACACACACAGACGCTCTCTCTCTCTCTCTCACACACACACACGCTCTCTCTATCTCACACACACACACGCTCTCTCTCTCTCTCTCTCTCTCACTCTCTCTCTCTCTCTCTCTCTCTCTCACACACACCTCTACTACCTCCATGATCACGAGTGTACAAAGAGTGGTGGGTATAGCCAATCGTATCAACACCTCATCTCACCTTAACTCACCTCACCCCACCTTACCTCATTCCACCTGACCTTGCCTGACCTCACCTCATCTTATCTCACCTCACCTTAACTCACCGTACCTTATCTCATCTCGCCTCACCTTATCTCATTTCAACTCACCTCACCTCACCTTACCTTACCTCACCCTAACTCAACTCACCTCACCTCACCTTACCTCACAATACCTCATCTCACCTCACCTTACCTCACCCTACCTCACCTTAACTCACCGTACCTTATCTCATCTCGCCTCACCTTATCTCATTTCAACTCACCTCACCTACACCTGTCCATCTATTCTGGTGTATGTATGTATGTATGTGTATTTCTATCTATGTATGTCTATGTGTGTATGTATGTGTATTTCTTTGTGTATGTGTATGTGTGTGTATATGTATGTATGTGTGTATGTATGTGTATTTCTATCTATGTATGTGTGTGTGTATGTGTGTGTGTATGTGTGTATATATGTATGTATGTTTCTATCTATGTATGTGTGTGTGTATGTGTGTATGTATGTATGTATGTGTATTTCTATCTATGTATGTGTGTGTGTATGTGTGTGTGTATGTCTATGTGTGTATGTATGTGTATTTCTTTGTGTATGTGTATTTCTATCTATGTATGTGTGTGTGTATGTATGTATGTATGTGTATTTCTATCTATGTATGTGTGTGTGTATGTCTATGTGTGTATGTATGTGTATTTCTTTGTGTATGTGTATGTGTGTATATATGTATGTATGTGTGTATGTACCATGTATGTAGACAGGACTCAATTATATTTCATTCATAGATTTTTTTATTTGGGTAAAGTCTGATATCGTGTTCAATTAATATGATGATAATTATTAACTCTCTCTCTCACACACACACACACACACACACACACGCTCTCTCTCTCTCACACACACACAAACACACACGCTCTCTCTCTCTCACATACACACACGCTCTCACACACAAACGCCCTCTCTCTCTCTCTCACACACACACACACGCTCTCTCTCTCACACACACACACGCTCTCTCTCTCTCTCTCTCTCTCACACACACACACACGCTCTCTCTCTCTCACACACACACAGACGCTCTCTCTCTCTCTCACACACACACACACGCTCTCTCTATCTCACACACACACACGCTCTCTCTCTCTCTCTCTCTCTCACTCTCTCTCTCTCTCTCTCTCTCTCTCACACACACACGCTCTCTCTCTCTCTCACACACACACGCTCTCTCTCTCTCTCTATCACACACACAGACACACTCTCTCTCTCACACACACACACACACGCTCTCTCTCTCTCTCTCTCTCTCTCTCTCTCTCTCTCTCTCACACACACACACGCTCTCTCTCACACACAAACACATACACGCTCTCTCTCTCACACACACACTCTTTCTCACACACACACACGCTCTCTCTCTCTCTCTCTCTCTCTCTCTCTCTCTCTCTCTCACACACACACACACACGCTCTCTCTCTCTCACACACACACATGCTCTCTCTCTCACACACTCACACACACTCTCTCTCACACACACACACAGGCTCTCTCTCTCACACACACACACACTCTCTCTCTCTCTCACACACACACACACGCTTCCTCTCTCTCTCCTCTGGGCCGTCCGGCCCAGGGGAGAGGGGCCGTCCGGCCCAGGGGAGACCTTAGGGTTGGTGTGCTTGGCTCATAAGGTTTCTGTTGGCCGAACGACCGAAAACCTTCTGGAAGTAGGCGGATGAGACTTATGCGAGACCAAATCACACTACCCTTTCTTTTATATTATTGGTCTGAAATTGAATTAGAGCGAGATGACTGGTCCATCAGCAAGAAAATTTACATGTACTACATGCAAGGTGTACCGCTGGTGTGAGGACTTCAGCGGGAGGAGTGCGAGCGACCTAGACTCCTCGAGTGTCTGCGACTTTTGCAAACTCGAGGAGAGGTTGATGAAGCACATCTCACTGCTCACGAAGGAGAACAACTCCCTAAAGGAGGAAGTTTTCCGAATGGACTCGCAGAGGTGTGACTGCCATGTGAGAGACAAGGCAGTCCAAGGAGCTTCTTCACCGGAGAGCTCCACCACGGCGGTAAAGAAGAACAAGAAGAACAAGAAAAAGAACAACAAGAAGAAGAACAACAAGAAGAAGAACAGCAAAAATGAAGAGGGAGAAGAGACTGCAGAAGGAAAAGAGACTGCAGAAAAGTGTGATGGAAAAGAGGAGGGGAATATGGAGAAGGAAGAAAAACCCAAGAAGACAATTGAGGAGGGATTAGAGGAAAGTGAGGAATCAAATAAGAATGAAAAGAAAATGAAGAAGGAAAAGAAGACGAAGAAGAAGCAACCTGGAGGAAGTGACGAGCCCGGCAGGAATTCAAAACACTCTCGGGTTCCTCACAAGGCATCTCGTGCTCCTACCAAGGAGAGGCCTGTGGATATACACATTGTAGGTGATTCCCAGGCACGAGGGCTGGAACCCCTAATGGCAGATCGCCTTCACACTTCTGTGAAGGTGAATTGTTTGCCAGGTTGTGGCAATGCTGACCTCCGAAAGGAAGCTGAGAGGATCCAAACGTCCAGATCTGCTGTCATTGCACTCATGGTGAGTGGTAATGACATCTACCTGAGAAATGGTAGAGTAGGCATGACCGAAGGAGTCCTCTCGGATGTGCTCGGTGCAGTAGACGACTGTGGGTCAAAAACCCGCAGAAGGGTAGTTGTTGGCATGCTCCCAAGGAGAGGCCCTTTAGGGACTGCTCTGTCAAAGAACATTGCAGTAAATCAGCGCCTGGCTGATTTGTGTACTGCCGAGGGGGTGTTCTTTGTGGACCCCTATACCTCACTCTTTGGTAGAGACGACCTCTATCAGAGGGATGGCACACATCTCTCAGTAAAGGGGAAAGAAGTGCTTTCCAAATTAATGGAAGACGCCGTCCGACGATGTCTCAGGAGCACTCGACCGAGCGTGGAGGAGAGCCCTCGTCGCTATGCTAGAGTGACCCCAGAGAAGACATTCGCTGAGATCCTGAAGAAGGATATCCCCAGCACTACCAAGACAATGACCAAACCGGGAAACGGAAGAGTATAGGGAGCCCTGCAGTTGGGGGTTCCCAGAAGGTTCTATTGTTCAACGCCAGGTCCATCCGAAACAAGTTTTTGGAACTGCGGGCCCTCGTTGCGACAGAGGAACCCGAGATGGTGGCCATAACGGAGTCATGGTTGAGAACCTCAGACAGAGATCTTGAAGGGGAATTCGTGATTCCAGGCTACCAACTCTTCCACAAAGATAGAGAGGACAGAGGGGGTGGTGGTGTGCTGTTGTATGTAAAGAACTCCATCAAATCTATGACCTGCAACATCACATCGAACCACGAGCTCCTTGGAGTTGACCTAGAAATAGGCACTGCTAAATACAGAACCCTGCTGCTTTATAGACCCCCTGGACAACTCAATGAGATGGACAGGGACCTATACCAGTTGCTGGGTGAACTAGTGGACGGCAGGGTGTGCATCCTTATGGGGGACTTCAACACACATGTTGACTGGGAAACCAGAGAGCCCTCTGCCGAGAACACACCACTCTTGGAGTTTGTAAATGATGAATTCCTCACTCAATGGGTAAGGGAGCCAACAAGAGGTGCTAACATACTCGACTTGGTCCTCACCTCCGAGGATGACATCATTCAAGACCTCTCTGTAAATGAAGAAATAGGTGGAAGCGACCACAAGCTTATAAGATTTTCAGTTAAGGTCCCTAATATTGAGTCTGTGACCCCGGTGCATAGAAAATTAGACATGGGGAGAGCGGACTTTGCAGGTCTTC
>JAWQEG010002305.1:90000-92500 GCA_033782935.1 Petrolisthes cinctipes
TCTTCAGCCATACAGAGTGGACCGGATAGGTAGAAAAAAGGGAGGTGTCATCACATATGTAATGGAGGAGTTTGCATCCCTTACTGAGGTGCTTCTGGGAGAGTCAAACTCTTTTGTTGAGGTGTTAGCTCTTCACATCACACCCTTAAATTTAGTTCTTGTTAACCTCTACCGACCACCTGCTTGTGAAAATGAATACTTTCGACCCATCATAACAAAATTAAATGCGGTATTAGAAAATCTCTCAAGTCCCATGCCAGAATTAGTAATGGTTGGTGACTTTAATTTACCACATGTATCCTGGTCAGATATGAGGACTGTACATGGTGGTACTGAACAGGACAAATTTCAGGCAGAGCTGCTGTTCAAATTTGCTGAGAAGTGGTGTCTTAACCAGGTGATTGATTCACCCACAATAGGTAAAAATTTACTAGATCTTGTATTTACCAATAATGATGAACTTGTCCATGATACAACAATTAATAAGACAATAATTTCCGACCATAATCTGATCAAAATTACCTCCAATATTAGGAAAAATAATTCATCTCAAACTGTTGAGCCAACAATAAACCCAGACATAACATTCAAGGACTTGAACTTCTTCAGTAACATGGTCGACTGGTCAAATATTAAGCATGAGCTGGATGAATTTGACTGGCAAACTGAAATGAAAAATGTTTCAGTAGATGAAAAATACAGTACAATCATTGCAACTACCCTCAAGATTGTGACAAATTATACACCTCTCCGTAAGGCCTGCTACAAAGCACCCATACCACGAGACAGGAAAGCAATCATGAGGAAGAGAAGCAAATTACACTCCAGAATAAGACAATGTAATAACGACCATGACAAAAGAAGTATGCAAGACAAGGTGGAACGACTGGAGGAACAGCTGAGGAAATCTCATAGGTGTGAAAGAGCCAGAGATGAAACACATGCAGTTGGAGCAATCCAAACAAACTATAAATACTTCTTCAAATATGTCAAAAAGCGGGGCACAGTTAATGCAGCTGTTGGTCCCCTTGTCAACACTGATGGAGAAGTTATCAACAACCCACTTCAGATCTGTGAGACACTAAAATATCAGTATGAAAATGTATTTAGTCAGCCAAAAGAGGCTTACAGAATCAATGATCCTGATGTCTTTTTCAACCATAGATATTGGCAGCCACCTGTGCTAGACAACATTAACTTCCAACCAAGTGACATTGTTGAAGCGATAAATGAGCTTAAGACAAATTCTGCTGCTGGACCAGATGAATTTCCATCAATCCTCCTGAAAAAGTGCGCCTTGGAGCTTTCAATTCCACTACAAATGCTTTGGGAAGCCTCTTTAAGAGAGGGTACCATACCCAAGCTATTGAGATCTGCTAAGATCACCCCAATATACAAAGGAGGACCAAGATCCCTACCTAAGAACTACCGACCCATTGCATTGACATCTCATATCATCAAGATCTTTGAGAAAGTTGTCAGCAAACAAATAGTAGCTTTCTTAGAGGAGAATAATAAGATGAATAGTGGACAACATGGCTTCAGGGGAGGAAGATCCTGCTTGTCACAACTGTTAACACACTACGACCAGATCCTACAGTCATTAGAAGATGAAGTAAATATGGATGTGGTTTATCTTGACTTTGAAAAAGCTTTTGATAAAGTTGACCATGGTGTCCTAATGCACAAGGTCAGGGAACAAGGGATCGTTGGACGAGTTGGACGCTGGATCGATGCCTTCCTTAGTGACCGTGTACAGTTTGTAGCGGTTGGCGGCTGTATGTCACAGGAGTCACATGTGTTAAGCGGAGTGCCTCAAGGCTCCGTCCTCGGGCCAATATTGTTCCTATTACTCATCTCCGACATTGATGGTGAGATTAACATGGCTCGAGTGGCTTCCTTTGCTGATGATACACGGGTGTCTGGGAAAGTATTAAATGAGGAAGACATAGCATCACTCCAGCAAGACCTAAATTTGCTATACTGTTGGGCTGATGATAATAACATGTCTTTTAATAGCTGTAAATTTGAACTTATTAGGTATGGACAAGACGAGGAACTTAAAGAAAAGACTGGGTACTTATCCTATGATGGAAGTGACATAAGTGCCAAATCTGAAATAAAAGATCTTGGCGTGATGATGAGTAGCGATGCAACATTCTCCAGTCACATCCAAAATATAGTTCAATCTGCTCGCAACCAAATGGGCTGGATCCTACGAACCTTTGCCACAAGAGAACAAAAGCCAATGATGATTTTGTATAAGTCCCTTATTCTGCCAATCACTGAATACTGCTGCCAGCTGTGGGACCCCTGGAAGACTGGTGAACAACAAGCACTTGAAGGCATCCAACGTACTTTCACCAACAAGATCACTTCCATCCAACATTATGACTACTGGGGGAGATTAAAAGCACTTAATCTATATTCTCTTGAGCGGCGTCGGGAAAGGTACATTATCATCTATGTGTGGAAGATACTGAATAACTTTGTCCCAAAC
>JAWQEG010002305.1:97500-105884 GCA_033782935.1 Petrolisthes cinctipes
ACCTCACCTTAACTCACCTTACCTCACCTCCCCTGACCTCACCTCACCTCACCTTACCTTACTTCACCTTATCTCATTTCAACGCACCTCACCTCACCTCATTCCACAGTACCTCACCATACCTCACTCACCTTACCTCATTCCACCTCACCTCACCTCACCTCACCCTAACTCACCTCACCTTAACTCACCTTACCTCACCTCCCCTCACATGACCTGACCTCACCTCACCTCACATCACCTTAACTCACCTCACATTACCTTACCTCATCTCACCTTATCTCATTTCAACGCACCTCACCTCACCTCATTCCACCGTATCTCACCTCATCTCACCTCACCTCATTCCACCGTACCTCACCTCACCTCACCTCACCTACACCTGTCCATCTAGTCTGGTGTAAATTTCCTCATTATTAATAATTCTGTTAATACTTTTTTTGTCACACCTAAATTGTCCACAGCTCATGTATACATTATTATCGTATGTGTGTGTGTATGTATGTATGTGTATTTCTATCTATGTATGTGTGTGTGTATGTATGTGTGTATGTGTATTTCTATCTATGTATGTGTGTGTGTGTGTGTGTATGTATGTGTATTTCTATGTATGTATGTGTGTGTGTATGTATGTGTATTTCTTTGTGTATGTTAATGTGTGTATATATGTATGTATGTGTGTATGTATGTATGTATGTATGTGTATTTCTATCTATGTATGTGTGTATGTATGGGTGTGTGTATGTGTATTTCTATCTATGTATGTGTGTGTGTATGGGTGTGTGTATGTGTGTGTGTATGTCTGTGTGTATATATGTATGTATGTGTGTGTGTATGTGTATTTCTATCTATGTATGTGTGTGTGTATGTATCACTTTACAACCCTGATTAACCCTTGCCCTGGGCTACTACCCTCAATAACACAGGGAAGCTGTGACGAAGTCTAATTTAGAACACTCAATAACCCAGTGAGCAGCCATTAATATGAGGGAATGGTGCGCATGAGGTAAAAACGTTAAGGGGTAGTCTGGAGAGGAATATTAATAAACAATTAACTATATTTACACACAGTATTTACATATTTAATGTACACAGGAAAAAAGGGATACAGCACAAATATGAATATCCTACCAAGCCCATAGTCGAGATTGACTATGCCTCCTAACAAAGGACACAAACCTTAATGCACCACGAGGGAGCATCTCACAAGGGACACAACAAGCAGGAGAGCTGAGGGGGAGATGTTGTCTTGACCAGTGGCGGGAACAGAGAGAGACCTAGAGCAAGCCAGGCCGCCTCTGGGACGGCAGCGAAAAGGGGTGATTCAACCTAGCCTGGGGGAAAACTATCTAACAATAACAATATGAATATTTGATGATGAATAATATGAGTTTATACATTACTAGCAGAGAATTACTATATTAAATGAATAACAACATGAATACTATTAGTGGGGAATGTATTTACAGTTAATTATATGCACCTATCGTGCGCCCGCCAGGGAAGGTATAAAATATAGCCAAACACAACTACAGTGTTACCAATAAACATGGTCCAGCGTTACCAATTGGGCTGGATCCATGACACCTCCCCCCCCAAGAAAACTTTTTTTTTGCCTTATGGGAAAAAAAAAAGAAAAAAACAACTTATGACTCCTAACATGAAGTAACATACATAGACATAGACATATATATAAAGACATAAATAAATACACTGGAAATACATACAAAAAAAAATCATAATAATAAATACAAAGAACCTGAAAAAAAAAACAAGAAATTAAACACGAGATAAAGCATCTGCAAGGGTATTTTCCTTTCCTCGTATATGTTGCACAGATAAATTGTAAGGTTGTAATGCGAGAGCCCACCTCAATACACGAGCATTTTTGAATTTTACCCTTTCTAAAAATACAAGAGGGTTATGGTCTGTGTAGACTGTAATTACATGAGGGCTGCCTGATAAAAATACTCCAAATGTCTCTGTAGCCAAGACAATACCTAATGCTTCCTTTTCTATGGTTGCATAGGCTTTTTGATGACTCTTTAATTTCTGGGAATAATAACATAAGGGATGTAAGACCTCGTCATTCATTTTCTGTAATAGTACTGCACCCACCCCAACATCGCTGGCGTCCACATGGATGTAGAAGGGTTTATTTTGATCGGGAGTACGTAGAACAGGAGCACTGGAGAGTAGAACTTTAAGAGACTGGAAGGCTTTCTGGCAGTCATCCGTCCACTGGAAGGTTCTTTTGGTGCTCAGGAGGTCGGTCAGGGGAGATGATACCTGGGCAAAGTTACAGCAGAATCGGCGGTAATATCCGGCCATGCCCAAGAACAGCATAACTTCCTTCTTGCTGGTGGGCCTGGGATACTGTATGATGGCTTCCACCTTGGCGCTGACGGGAGCTAGCTGGCCTTGACCCACCACATGCCCTAAGAAGGTGACGTGAGCATGCCCAAACTCACTCTTGGAAAGGTTCACCGTCAGGCAGGCCCCCTGTAGAACTTGAAATAATTTTCTTAGCCTTTCTATGTGGTCCGCCCAGCTGTCACTCCACACTACCAGGTCATCCAGGTAGACTCGGACACCGGTCAGCTCTGCAGTAAGGTGATTCATTAGCCTCTGGAAGGTTCCGGGGGTGTTCCGCATTCCGAAGGGGAGCACCACAAACTCCCAGAGGCCGGTTGGAGTGGCAAAGGCTGAGATGGGCTGAGCACGTTCAGTGAGGGGGACTTGATAATAACCTTGGAGGAGGTCCAGCTTGGAGATGAAGCGGGCTGACCCCAGGTCATCCATGATGTCATCCATACGAGGCAGGGGATAAGAGTCAGGCACTGTCACTGCATTCACCCGGCGGTAGTCCACACACATGCGGAACGTACCACCGGGCTTAGGGACTAGCACCACTGGGGAAGACCATGGACTTAAACTGGGACGGATGAGTCCCTGCTTCCGCAACCTCTCGACTTCTTCCTGCAGGAATTCTCTCTTCTCGGGGCCGAGGCGGTATGGTGTCTGTCGTATGGGCCTGGCTCCCTGGACATCCACGTCATGTTGAAGTAGTGGACAAAGTTGAGGTACATCCCCACAAACGTCTTGGAACTCCTGTAGAAGAGAGGTTATGTCGCCGGCCTGGGGAGAGGGTAGGTGCATCACTTTATGACTGAGGTCAGCTAGGATCTGAGAATTAGCTAATTTAGTACCTATGAATGGAGAACTTTCATCATCTTGGGTCTTGTCACTCAACTGGGCACTTATCAGCGTGACTGGGGCAACATCATGGGGCAGTGTCTCTCGCGGGTTATACAATTTCAAAAGATTTATATGGACCTTACATATCTTCTTACGCCAGTCTGGTGTTGCAATGACATAGTTAAGGTCTCCAGCCCGTTCCAACACTGTATAGGGACCATAAAACTTAGACTGGAGGGGATGGTTAGGCATAGGGAGCAGAGCTAGAACTGAATCACCTGTCTTAAAAGTGCGTATTTGGACCTTGTGGCGCTTATCATAATTAAGTTTCATACGTTCCTGAGCTTGACCTAGGTGTGAATGAGCCACCTTTAAGGCAGTGCGTAAAGTTGTCTGAAAGTCAGTAACATATGTAGCAACTGGAACACAATTATCTTCTCTTAACCAACACTCTTTTAAGACTTTAAGAGGTCCTCTTACCTGGTGACCATAAATTAGTTGGAAAGGGCTGAATCCCAGACTTTCTTGAACACTATCACGTACAGAAAATAATAACAAATCAATACCTTCATCCCAATCCTTACCAGATTCCATACAAAAAGCTTTAATCATGGTCTTCAAGGTGTGGTGGAACCTCTCCACTACACCTTGACTCTGTGGATGAAAGGCAGTGGACATATAATGAGAAATCCCTAGAGTATTCACAACTTCCTTAAATAACCTAGAGGTGAAATTAGACCCCTGGTCTGACTGAACAATAGTTGGCAACCCCACTTGGGTGAAAAACTTAATAAGAGCCCTGACAATATTTTTAGAGTTAATGCTACGAAGGGGAATTGCTTCTGGGTAGCGGGTGGCAGAATCCATAATGGTAAGCAAATATTGGTTACCACGCTTACTCTTGGGCAAAGGGCCAACACAGTCAATTATAATTTTACTAAAAGGCTCGTCCATGACTGGTATGGGACAGAGAGGGGCAAGTTTAACTCCAGGACCAGACTTATTGCTAAGTTGACATATGTGACAAGTTCCGCAATATGAAGCAACATCTTTTCTTAACTTAGGCCAGTAGAAATGAGACAGAATTTTCTGGTAAGTCTTGCGGACACCCAGGTGGCCACCCACACCATCATGGGCAATGCTTAATATTGATGCTCGTAAGGGTTTAGGAATAATTATTTGATGGACAGTCTCCCAGGTGTGACTAGCAGGTACATGCAAGGGTCTGAATTTCCTCATTAAAACATTAGAATTAAGATAAAAACAATTTGAAAAATTATGAACCTCTCCTTCTTCAGTCAAATTATTGAAAAACTTTTGCAACTCAGGGTCACAGGACTGCTGCTGAATTAAAGCCTCGCGGGTGATAGGGAGAGCATTGGAGTGGGTTTCCGTGGACAAAGGGACATGAATGTCATCATTAAATAATTCACCAAGGAACAAATCATCAGTAGGGTCATTAGGTTCCTCTGAAGGAGCTTCAGCCAGCCCCTTACTCTGGCTACGTGTGACCGCACAATTGGGGAAAAGATTGGGGTACTGTTCCTCTACTTTACTGGTATTATTAACTATACTAGGGACATCAACAACAATGGGGTTAGGTGCAACCTGGGTACCTGCAAGATCATGGCCAATCAAAATAGATACGTTAGGCACTGGAAGAGTGTCAACAACAGCTAAAGTGACCTGTCGGGTCACAAAGGCACTTGTAAGATACACAGAACATAATGGATAACGAGCGGTTCCTGGTAATCCTGACACCAGTACCGTCTCTCCCGTATAACACTCAAAGTTAGGGACATCTTCCTTCAAAATACAGGATAGGTCTGAGCCTGTGTCACGCAGAATAGTGACTGGGGTGGAGGAGTTTACGGTACAAGAGGCTGCCACCCGGCCACTAGAGCAAAATGGTTGGAAAGAGGGAGGAATTTTACTTGGCAAAGTTACTAAACAGGGACTCAAATCAAGCTTTTCACTCACCTGGGGTATTTGAGGCAACTCCACTTCCTCTGGCCGTACACTAGTGTGGAGAACAACACGGCCATGTGGGGAGGAAGTGTTTTTGCTGGCCAACTTCATACACTCATGGATCTGGTGACCTGGCTTCTTACAATATCTGCAATATGGAGGTGGTCTTAGTTCACGACCGACATTCTGATAAGGTAACCCAACAGCAGGCCTAACTGGTACCATTGGCCTAATAAAATGAGAGTCCCTAGTGTCTCTAAATAATGGTGGCCTAACAGGTGCCACACTCATCTGTTTAGGAGGGTAAGAGGGTAACACATGTGATTTATACTTGGGAGCGAGGTCAGGATTTATTAGAGCATAATGATCGGCTGAGGGCCCTGCTTCTGCTAAAGAATTAATTCCCCGCTCCTCAAGGTGTGACCTAATTTTAGTAGGAATGCATGACTTAACATCTTCTAAAACAAGCAATTGCAATAAATTATCAAAATTATTAGTGACAAGCTCAGAGTCAACCCACTTACGACAAAGAATTTGCTTACGTCTAAAAAATTCAACATACGTCTCTCCCTCGGCTTTCCGACAGCTACGGAACTGCTGGTGGTAGGCCTCAGGGACTTTCTGATAGGCATGCAATATGGATCTCTTAACAACATGATAATCATTAGTAAGGGTAGAGTCAAGAGAACGAAACACATCCTGGGCCTTCCCTCTAAATGAGTTGTGGGCTAGCAATACCCACTTGTCCTCTGGCCAATCATGCAATGCAGCTGCTCTCTCAAAACTAATGAAGAATCCATCTGGATCCTCTTCTGGGAATAAAGGGACAAACTTTAGGGCATCAGACAAGCGAAATGGAGGTTCTGAGGTTGAAGACCCCTGAGATAATTGTAATCTTAATTTCTCATTGTCAGCATGGGCTAACTGAAGTTGCAATTTGTTTAGAACAATTAAGTCAGAAGGCTTATAAAGAAATGCAACATCCTCCTCCGCAAGGATTTCGTCGTCCACCATGTGCTCTAACACTAACTGACGCACTTCTTTCTTACTTAGACCAGCTCGTACTTCTAGTTCATAATGAGTAGCTAGTTCCAACCACTGGACCTTAGTCAGGCCAGTTAGACTCTCCACCTCAGGGTTAGCTACAAAATCAGCTAAGACAAACATGGTTAGCAGCAAGAAGGGGACTACAACCCGAAAATAAGCTAGCTAATAAAAGTAAATAGAGGGATAAAATATGGTAATTACTTATAGGGAAAAAATATTTACTGTATATAAATAACCTCAAGTTATGAAATGTGAAATTAACACCACGTGTGTACAAAAATTCTCTCTCCAGATCCACAACAACAATGGAAAATTAGACTAAAATACATACATAGCACTCTCAGTGAATAAAGTGAAGGAAATATGAAAAAATGCGCAACGAGGTATATTCACACTCAGGCTAACATCAAAAATGAATTTCACAACACAAAAATAAAAATCAAGTGCTCAATTGCCAACAAAACACAACAAATACTCAAAGTTGAAGGAATGGCTTCAAAACGGCACTGATTAACTGAAAAAAAAAAGAGAGGCTAGTACATTAATTAATTATGGGCAAATAAACATTCACAATCCATCCCGGACAGGCCCCCATTTATCACTTTACAACCCTGATTAACCCTTGCCCTGGGCTACTACCCTCAATAACACAGGGAAGCTGTGACGAAGTCTAATTTAGAACACTCAATAACCCAGTGAGCAGCCATTAATATGAGGGAATGGTGCGCATGAGGTAAAAACATTAAGGGGTAGTCTGGAGAGGAATATTAATAAACAATTAACTATATTTACACACAGTATTTACATATTTAATGTACACAGGAAAAAAGGGATACAGCACAAATATGAATATCCTACCAGGCCCATAGTCGAGATTGACTATGCCTCCTAACAAAGGACACAAACCTTAATGCACCACGAGGGAGCATCTCACAAGGGACACAACAAGGAGGAGAGCTGAGGGGGAGATGTTGTCTTGACCAGTGGCGGGAACAGAGAGAGACCTAGAGCAAGCCAGGCCGCCTCTGGGACGGCAGCGAAAAGGGGTTATTCAACCTAGCCTGGGGGAAAACTATGTAACAATAACAATATGAATATTTGATGATGAATAATATGAGTTTATACATTACTAGCAGAGAATTACTATATTAAATGAATAACAACATGAATACTATTATTGGGGAATGTATTTACAGTTAATTATATGCACCTATCGTGCGCCCGCCAGGGAAGGTATAAAATATAGCCAAACACAACTACAGTGTTACCAATAAACATGGTCCAGCGTTACCAATTGGGCTGGATCCATGACAGTATGTGTATTTCTATCTATGTATGTGTGTGTGTATGTATGTATGTATGTGTATTTCTATCTATGTATGTGTGTGTGTATGTATGTATGTATGTATGTGTATTTCTATCTATGTATGTGTGTGTGTATGTCTATGTGTGTAGGTATGTGTGTGTGTATGTATGTATGTATGTGTATTTCTATCTATGTATGTGTGTGTGTATGTGTGTGTATATGTGTGTGTGTATATGTATGTATGTATGTATGTGTATTTCTATCTATGTATGTGTGTGTGTATGTCTATGTGTGTATGTATGTGTATTTCTTTGTGTATGTGTATGTGTGTATATATGTATGTATGTGTGTGTATTTCTTTCATAGATTTTTTTATTTGGGTAAAGTCTGATATCGTGTTCAATTGATATGATTATTATTATTAATTACTTACAATTACTTACAATAAATTAGAGTCCATACTTAACAAGACTACAAGATGGACCAATTGATATGATTATTATTATTAATTACTTACAATTACTTACAATAATATCAATAAATTAGAGTCCATACTTAACAAAATTACAAGATGGGCCAGACGTGATTACAGACACACTACATCAGTCACTTTGCTTAAACAAGACACAAAACTAGACCCATTAGTAACACGAAGACAGATACACAGACAAGTTAGTTGACATAGACAAAGACACATATCTACACCCTACAAGTATATAGAGGCAGCCACAACTTAAAATACCATACATACCAGACAAACACTGATATATTTACACACATATATACACCCTACAAGTATACGATCCACTAGAGGCAGCCACAACTTAAAATACCATACATACCAGACAAGCACTGATATATTTAC
>JAWQEG010002306.1:0-75000 GCA_033782935.1 Petrolisthes cinctipes
GTACATAATTATATATATTGCGTGCACACCAAAGGTTTTATTCATTCTACTTTTCGCTTCAGTAAATGTAGAACAGCTCTGAGGGAGAATGACATAACTGTAGGAAAGATACACGCACGAGAAACACACACACACATGCACACACACACACACTCTGTTATTTCATGCACCTGTTACGCTTGGTGTGTTGATTACTGAGTCTGTGTGTCTGTGTATGTGTATAGCGGTCACACTATTGACTAGCATGCGTGTAATGTACTGTATACCCATCTCTCTCTCTCTCTCTCTCTCTCTCTCTCTCTCTCTCTCTCTCTCTCTCTCCACATAAAACATATACAAAATACAACACAGTACTGAAAAAAAAAAAAAAAAAACACACACACACACAATCGAGATAAGTGTGGTTGGTTGGGGTGCTTCATAACAAACCAATTAAAGCCACTGTGGAATCGGCCCTAATAAGGCTGACAAGTGTGGTTGGTTAGGGAGCATCATAACAAACCAAAAACTGACAAGTGTGGTTGGTTGGTTGGTTGGGGAGCATCATAACAAACCAAAGACTAACAATTAAGTGGTTGGTTAGGGAACATCATAACAAACCAAAAACTGACAAGTGTGGTTGGTTGGGGAGCATCATAACAAACCAAAGACAGACAAGTGTGGTTGGTTGGTTGGTTGGGGAGCTTCATAACAAACCAATCAAAGCCACTGTGGAATCGGCCCTAATAAGACTGACAAGTGTGGTTGGTTGGGGAGGATCATAACAAACCAAAAACAGACAAGTGTGGTTGGTTGGTTGGGGAGCATCATAACAAACCCAAACCACTGTGAAATCGACACTATGATAAAACACAATTATTTATACTCACAATTCAAGGACCAAAACAAACACGAGCGAGTCTCTCTCTCTCTCTCTCTCTCTCTCTCTCTCTCTCTCTTCTTCTGAGTTGTGTATTATGGATATTCTCATGGATTTGATTTCTTTCTTCTTCCTTCACCATCCTAATATAATATGTCAGCAGAATTGAGTCAGAATTGATCGTAAATAGCGATAGAACACCTACCGGCAGTCAAATGGAACTAACAAAACAATAGCAATAGTAAATCAAATGCAACTAACACAACAATTGCACATCAACAAGTAACTAAAGCAGTGTTGTCAGGTCTGCTTGACGAAATTTCCCCACCTTCCACATCAGAATTTCCCTTTTTACCTCAAAAATTCCCTGATTAGTCTTGAAGATAGTCGCACATTTACTATCTTCCTTGATATTTCGTCTGGTAGAATTTCCCCATTTACTTCTGAACAATCTTTATATATTTTCCCCATTGGTATCTCTAATTCCCCATGTCTAGAGAAAATTCCCCATATTTGGCAACACTGAACTGAAGTGAGGCTGGTGAACTCCTCTATATTAGCAAGGATAGGATTCTAGTATTGGGAGAAGGATAGGTCACTCGTATCACTCTTATTTATGGTGGTGGTGGGGGTGGTAAGGGAGCTAGAGCCACCTACCGGCTAACAGGAATCACTAATAGGTCTACCTGGTGGTGTTTTTACTTACACAGCAGGAGTGGTGGGAGTTTTTTTTTTCCTTTTTTTTCTGAATTTCATTTTGTGACTGTAATAGGGATTACTGGGTGCTCAACAATACTGTTCCATAAACTCTAAATGGAATAAGGATCTATCATTTTTTTCTCTTTTCAACAGATCCTAAAACTTACAGAACTTGGTAAGCTACGGAGTACAGATTTGATTTATCGTGATAATTATACAGTATTAATTTGATATTAACTGGAGTAAGATGATAATATCTTATCCTTTCGTAAGCCACGAAGTAGTAAAGAAAATCAGACTTAAAAATTTATCTGGATAAAGGAAAGCAGACGGGAGCTGGAGAGTTGATTCCTTTTGTCCGCTAGAGGCGTCACCGTCCCAGCCAGCCACAACAACCACACCAAAATAACATTGAGTGGCCAATCCTCCTTACAGTATTAGAATCCTTGATAGCGTATAACCATAAGCAACTCATATGATCAAGGATTATTTATATATACAGTATATACGTTTTCTTTTAAATTAATATATTAAAATATCAAAAACACTCGTAATCCAAAATTTGTATCCAGGTCTTGTTGAAGTTTCGAATCATTTGATATACTGGTGAACCAATTACAATGCTTATCCTGTTTCATATTTGTATCCAGGTCTTGTTAATTGAAGTGTCGAATCATTTGACATATTAGTGAACCAACAGTTACAACGTTTATCCTGCTTCATATTTGCTTGAGCTCGCTTGATACTCGACCACCCGGCTATTCGAAGCAAGCCTGGATATACATATTTTGGATTGCGAGTGTACAACCATAATTTAAGTTAACATACCATCATATAACAGTAACTTCACCAACTGGCAGTGTTTAGAGAGAGAGAGAGAGAGAGAGAGAGGGAGAGAGAGAGAGAGAAATGAAATAAATGAGGTTCCCTGTGCTTCACCCAACAGCTCTCTCTCTCTCTTACCGTGTTTTGTTTTGTTTTCCTTGCTTTTTTTTTCCCAACATCCTGCCATTTCCTTGTTGTTTATTTTTTTTTTTTTTTCCCTCATCCTGTCGTCCAGTGTTTTTGTTTCAAGAGGTGAAGACAATGTTGTTGTTCCTCCCTCACTCACTAAAAACTAAAATACCTCTGATTATCTTTTTATTCTTGTATAGCAATGATGAGGAGAGGAAGAGAAGGAAATGAATGGAGAGAAGAGAAGAGGAAGAGAAGGATGGAAGAAGGGTATGAAAGGAGAGGAGAGAAGAGGAAGAGAAGGATGGAAGAAGGGAATGAAAGGAGAGGAGATAAGAGGAAGAGAAGGATGGAAGAAGGGAATGAAAGGAGAGGAGAGAAGAGGAAGAGAAGAATGGAAGAAGGGAATGAAAGGAGAGGAGAGAAGAGGAAGAGAAAGAAAGGAATGGAGAGAAGAGAAGAGGAAGCGGAGGATGGAAGAAGGGAATGAATGGAGAGGAGAAAGGAAAAACAGAGAAGAAGAAGAGAAGAATGAAAGAAGGGAATTAATTACCGATGAAGGGGGTCAGCTGGCCCTTAAAGTGGTAATTCTTTTTTTTGTTACATTGGAGTGCCTTGATTCCTCCAAAGTATGCCAGGAAACGGGACCAGATGAACTAAAATAAGGGTGTTCTGTTGCTTGAAATAGTTTGGAGGATTCAGTTGCTCCAGATTTACCAACACCAAATTTCCCCCTTAAGGACCGTATGGCACTAACGAAACAACATGAAAAATGGAGGTAGGACATTAGGAAGGTGGAAGAAAAACTCAAACTGTAGGATATTAAATATATTGTGTAAAAGGCCGGTAAGAGTCAAAAAATGCACGAGGCGTCAGAGCTATAGATAGATAGATAGATAGATAGATAGAGAGATAGATAGATAGATAGATAGATAGATAGAGAGAGAGAGAGAGAGATAGATAGATAGATAGATAGATAGATAGATAGATAGATAGATAGATAGATAGATAGATAGATTGATTGATTGATTGATTAAGTTTTATTGTTGACAAAAATACAACAAAGGAGGTGGACGGATCATGCCGACCTGCCGACCAAGGATGAGAGACAGTAAGGATAGTTCACTGAGCACTTGTTTTACCCACAATGCACCGCGCCATGCAGCCGTGACGTCACTGGAGACCCAAACACGGACGCACAGAGGAGTTTTGCCTTGGCTTTGCTTGTATCTCAGTGACTCCAGCTGTTTTTCTCTATAAGAACAATGACAAGGTGTGCTGTTTACTGGTGCAATAGCAATAACAGGAGCAAGAAACAAGAAAAGTGCCATTTTTATCGATTTCCAAGGATAAAATCAGTGTTAAAACAGTGGAATAATTCATGCTATCGGACAGATAAACTAAACCCAGAGACTGCCAGAGTTTGCTCCCGTCATTTTAAGGCAGCAGATTACAAACAGAATTACAGCATCAAGAGGAAGCTCCTGAACAAGTCTCCACAGGCAACAAGATCACTGAAGGCAGATGCTGTACCTTCGCTGTTTCTCCCAAAACAGGAGGAGGATTCAGGTAGGCAATATGGACTCTTATCTGTTACTGCCAATACTTTCGGTATAAAACTTATTATGCAAAACTTACTAAATATCATCTTTCATTTGCAATTAGTAGGAGCTGACAAATATTTCTTGATGGTGCTTGTTAACAGGTTAAAATAAGTCTTGTGCATAGATATGGGCTGCCCCTAATCTTTATTGAGTGTAAGGTTTATATGAGCCATACAATTGAAATGTGACAAGACAGCCAACCAGGTAAGATAGGCCAATTTTATGAAAGTTTTATAGGTTATTTGGTTTTATTGTACATTGTGTAGGGTTGGTTTATACTAACGTTAGGTGGCAGGTAGATTGGGACCATTTCTTAATATTTTCAGTTTTTATAAATGACTAGTTTGGTAGGGAGGTGGGAAACATATCCATACCAAAAGAGCAGAAAGGTTTTCCATCTTGATCATACAAATAAATTGCACCACCAGATTGTCTGATTTAATTATTTTCCTTTTTGCAGAAATCTCAAAACACCGTGGGTGCAGAGCTGAGGAAAAACAGAGGCGCCAGCTTTTGCAAGATTTGCTCAGTGTTTCTGGTAGGAAGAATTTTATGACTTTTTAAAATTGATTTTTATTAGAATTTTTACTGTCTTGCTGAAATATAACATCTCAATTAGTGAGTTACATATGGTATATAGGGTATATTATATATTCCTTTAGTTGAAAATATATATACAGTACAGTGAATATTTTCTGTATTCTCTGCAAGACAAGTTCTCTTTCACTCAACAGACATCAGTGAGTTACATATGGTATATAGGGTATAATTATTATATATTCCTTTAGTTGAAAATATAGGTAAATTTACTGTTTCAGACAGAATAGGATTCTTTGGACAATGATATATTTTACTAGTGTTTTTTTATGTGTTTTCAACGATTTTGATATTCATTTCCGTCGCATTTTTTTTTATTATAGTTACAAGGGAGAATGGATTAATTAAAAGAGACACAGCATGAAGCAAATAGGATAGATATCTAGGAAGAGGGACAGTAATATTATGAGTAATTTTTCGAAGCAGATTACGAAGATGTTACAGCAGATTACGAAGATGTTACAGCAGATTACGAAGATGTTACAGCTAGATTACGAAGATGTTACAGCAGATTACGAAGATGTTACGTACAGGCTTATTAACCGTGACTGTGTATGGACTAGTATAAGGAGCCAAGCTAACGGTACCATAATATTGTCACGGCACGCATTTAAAACCTCGATCGTCACTTGCTTCATGGGCTTCTCACTTCGCCATTATAATAAGGGGACTCTGCTGTGATGTAGGCAGAAAATTGGAGGTACACACGAGTCCTTCAAATACAGCCACGAAACACACACACACACACACACACACACACACCTATAATATGGAAGGAGCGTACGTACATGTTTGTTTCGTGGCATAGTTGGGAGGAATCAGAAGCCTCCAATTTCCCTACACGATAAATAACAGCTCATGGGTCCTTACAACAATCGAGGTGGCATATAATAGATTTGCACTTCACATCCCATACATGCGTTATAATTTCTGCTGCTAGAGATGAATATACAGTAGGCTACAATGACCGAGTATATTTCAGTGTTCATGCAGGTGGCGCCACTAACACTGGAACCAATAACGGTATAAGAGTAAGAGTGTACGTGGGGAACAGAGGAGGAGGAGGAGGAGTGGGGTGGTCTGGTGGGGTGGTGACTGTGGTAGGGGGGGACCCGGAGGAGGTATATAGGAGGAAGGAGGAACACGAGGATCAGGGAAAAGTGGAGGAGGAGGAGGAGGAGTAGTGGTGTGGTTGGGGACTGGTGCAGGAAGGGGAACCAGAGAAATGAGGGAAAAGTGGAGGAGGAGGAGGAGGAGTTGGGTGGTTGGGGGTAAGTGCAGGAAGGGGGGGAACCCGGAGTAGCCTACTAGGAGGAGGGAGTAGGGACCCAAGGATGAGCTGCCTGCTGACTAAACTTACTACTACTGAATCGTTGTTGGTTGGTTGGTGATGAAGAAATCGTGGCAGTGTTCCTCCATCCAGCATGAGTGAAGGGTGTACTGTTCTTCATTCACTATGTTGTTGACCACGCTGCGACGTCGGCGTGGTAGTCTGTTATACATTGCTGCTTGCTGTGTGCTCTTGGTGTATTGCTTTATGGCATCAGATAGAAAAGACTTACCTATTAGCATCATTCTGGGTGGTGTGTCTAATCCCTGGCAAAACAACCAACAAGACTATGATGAATATAACTGTGGTTGCCCGCGATCTGGACCACCAATCTCCCCCTCCCCATCAGAACACAATAACAACAACAATAACAACAAATCCCTGTGTAGTGATTGGTCAAGTAGTCGAGGTCCAGGTCAGAGGGTAGTGACCTATACTGTATACGGTGACATGAATTACGGTCAAGTATATAAACAATATTTCTCAGCCATAGAAGACAGGATCAAAAATGTCCAACAAAAATACGAAGGTTAGTAATTATATAAGGTGGTAATTAATTCACTTTATATGTTACATTGGAGTGCCTTGATTCCTCCAAAGTATCCTATGGAGGAAACAGGGCCAGATTAACAAAAATAAAGGTGTTATGTTGCTTAGAATAGTTTGGAGGATTCAGTTGCTCCAGATTTACCAACACTCATTCCTTATCCATCCATCCAACCTCATTCCTTATCCATCCATCCAACCTCATTCCTTATCCATCCATCCTTCCCACAACAACTGCATTCGATAATATTATAATAAGTTGGGTTTTAATAGTTCCGTGACTACGTGGAATATGACTTTATAGGTTAATTTTTACTCTCGCCAACTCCAGACATTTTATTATTCCATCATAGGAAAATCCCAAGCAGATAGTGAGTTAAATAAGGGGAAAATACACTTAATTAAGGTATATTGGCGCGCCTTGATTCCTCCAAAGTATGTCAGGAAACAGGAAACGAAGGAATATATACGAAAATCTCTATTACAATATGTTAATTAACGCCAAACACAGAAGTATATTTTGGTACGAAAGTTAGGCTAGGCTACTATACTTGTAACCTGCAGTAGTAGCAAGTATATTTTGGTACGAAAGGTAGGCTAGGCTACTTACTATATGTGTAACCAGTAGTAGCAAGTATATTTTGGTACGAAAGGTAGGCTAGGCTACTTACTATACGTGTAACCAGTAGTAGCAAGTATATTTTGGTACGAAAGGTAGGCTAGGCTACTATACGTGTAACCAGTAGTAGTAGCAAGTATATTTTGGTACGAAAGGTAGGCTAGGCTACTTACTATATGTGTAACCAATAGTAGCAAGTATATTTTGGTACGAAAGTTAGGCTAGGCTACTATACGTGTAACCTGCAGTAGTAGCAAGTATATTTTGGTACGAAAGGTAGGCTAGGCTACTATACTTGTAACTTGCAGCAGTAGCCTAGCTGAAGGTTAGGATGTGCCAACGACACTATCTATACTCATTGCTTCACCATAATCTGAATGTTTATTGCTACATCACGTACGTTCTGCTTCCTGATCAACCCAAAGTCTGCCAACCCTTGTGTCTGCCTGCTAATAAGTCTTGTTGTCCACATCTTTTATATCAAGGGTAGATTCTTTTAATTGTTGGTGAATTGGAAGGTCGAGTCTGATGCTTGCTTCCCCCAAATTATGCCCCCTATTTGCACCATTGAGAGTTTCTGTTTTCTGGTATAGTTAGGAGGAATCAGTAGCCTTCCAATTTACCAACAAGAGAATCTCCCCTTAATTAATTCTTTCTACAGGAAGTGAAAGCAGAGTTATTAGTGTTTTAATTGAGATATACTTGTTGCCTGAAATAATTAACTAATTTTCTTTAATTTTCTTGGACTGGATACTCTTATAAAGGCGTCGTATCATTTAATTAATCATTATATATCAGAAACACTTAAGTGGATAATCTAGTGTGACAAATTGAGGGATACTATACTGTTGACACAATTATCTTCGCTGTTCTGTAATTTTGTTGTTCTATTCTGGGATGGATAATGAGATAGCTTTTACCACACCATTAATTTTGTTCTATTATAGGGTGGATAATGAGACTTTTACCACAAGTCAACAACACTTTAATTTTGTTGTTCTTTTCTAGGGTGGATATCGAGACTTTTTACCACAAGACTAATTTTGTTGTTCTTTTCTAGGGTGGATAATGAGACTTTTTACCACAAGACTAATTTTGTTGTTCTATTCTAGGGTGGATAATGAGACTTTTTACCACAAGACTAATTTTGTTGTTCTATTCTAGGGTTGATAATGAGACTTTTTACCACGAGACTAATTTTGTTGTTCTATTCTAGGGTGGATAATGAGACTTTACCACAACACCTCCGAGTCCAATTCTGTAGTTCGTGGTATGTTGTGTCGCCTTTACTGCCAGTACCCAATATTCGACCCCTGCCAGGTTAACCATATTTACTTCCCCATCGGTTATAAGTCCAAGTTTCGCCCTCCTTCCCCGACCTTGGACCACACTTCCTCCACCACCACCACCACTCACAAAAGTACAAAGCAAATGGTGTCAAAAGAGTATGGAGAATTCATAGACAACAATGAAGGTCGAGGCAGTAACTTAGAAACTGTTGCACCCGAGGAGTCAAGGCAAACCACCCGCAAATTAAGTGCCTGTAAGTTTTTATAGCCAAGTTGATCGCTTCAGTTCATATTTAGACCATTTTATCTTTCCTTGAATTTTGTGTGAATATAAACTTTGCTATAAATATGCTTTACATTCTTGATCAGTCAATTGCCAACACTGTAACAGATGAGAGAAAATTATGTGAATATTCGTGAAAGAAAGTGGTATATTTTATCTGTTGTTCATATGTTTAAAGCGAAGTATGTTTTTACTAACTATTCCTCCAGACCACAAAAGTATCTACAAAGCCAAAAGACGGAGCTACGGTGAGGCGTTCGTGGGAAAGATGTGGAGGTTCCTACCCATGGCAGACCCACTAGTGTCAGAGTTCCTGGTGAGGGATATCGACTCAGTCATCTTATCCCGTGAAGTTGCTGCCGTCAACCAGTGGCTGGCCAACTCCACTGCCCTTGTCCACATCATGAGAGACCATCCCAGTCACAATGGTCTCATACTTGCAGGTAGTATACACCTTCCTTCATTATTTCAGGGTTGCATGAATGAATTTATCAGTACAGTATTTGACTTTATGACTTCCGTGGGTATTTTTCTACAAGTTTCCATTTTAAAAACTCTTCGTTCCCACATGCAGGAATGTGGGGAGGGTCACGCACTCGAGGTGGTGCCAAGCTGACTTCTATGTTGGCTGCAATGGCCCGATGGCCTCCCAGAGACGTATGGGATTATGACCAGGCACTACTGCGCAGGGAGGTGTGGCCAGAGGTTCTAGACTCCTTGGTAAGTTGAAGGGACTTAGGAGTGGGTCAATGACGAGACAAAAACATTCATTCATTTACATTTTGATTTAGTAAAAGGGGAAAGAAAGAAAACTGTGCTAGACCAGAAAGACCATGTATCACAAAGGTGAAGGAGGTAGAAGGGACAACAAACAAAAGAAAAAGAAAAAAGGGACAGTAAAATTTTAGAGTGGAAAGGGATTGGCTCAGATCCAAAGGGGTCCCAAAACCCCTCTTCACCTTCAGTATAGAAAAAAATGCAACAGCCAGAGGTTGCTTTGTTTATATTAGTTATGGCACCTACAAACTTCGTATTTTTTAATGAACAAGTAACCCACCAATAATTGTGTGTTGTTCTTGCAGCTGGCACATGACAGCTACTTCTGTGCCAACCCTCACTTCCAATCACATCACCGCTCTGCCCCATTCCCAACCCGACGAAAGGGCCGTTACTTTGTTGGTTGGGGACCATTACGGAACCATGAGCTGCCCAGTATATCCATCTGTCCCCATCAGTGCAGGCCACCAGACCACCAAGACTGGACACTTTGCTAATGTCACAACATAATTATGTACTATTATTACAATGCTGTTGTCTAGACTTATATTTAAGTAAAGATGAATCTACAACTCCTCTTACAAAATAACAGAAACTTTCAGCTATCCTATCCCTAACTGTATAGTATAGCACTAATTTGGAGTGAACAATCCTTCAATAAAGTCCACTATTTATTAACCCAGGACAGTTTCCTTCCTCATATGCACTTTATCAAGAAATCCTAGAAAGGGTCTATGCAAGTCTGTCCATCTCACACACACACCTTTTCCTAAATTGGCATCAAACTTCAACACTACACACTACTACAATTTAAATTTGAATCCAATTGTAGCTAGGAAATTTAATCAAACTGAAGTTCTAGCAACGAAATCACTGCCCCTACCAAGGTTTGTATAGAATCCAGTAATCAGTGGCATAACAAACACAAACTCTATAGTATGGGGTTCCTCCAGTTACTAGGATACCACAACATGTCCCATCATACACAAATATGACTGACCAGAAAGGCCTCATTGCCATGATTAGGTACAGCAAGCATGAAGAAAATTATAGCAAAGATACTATGTACTGCCCACATCATGGCAGCAAATTACTCCCATATGGAATGGATATTACCAGACAAACTATTTCAGGCATAACCATCAATCATTAAATACAGACTTAGTGGTGCATTCCATCCATAAGTTGTGATGCACAGCAACTCTTAGACCATTACAGAGTTAGGTCACTAAAATTTATGATGCCGTTTTCTTACCATGGGATGAACACAATTAAAATTATATTTACTATCCATTTCAGGTTTCAAAGTGTTTAAAATAAAAAATAGGATACATTTTCTCATTATATTTGGACAAACAGTACAGAAAATACATTAAAGCACAATGACCACAATGCATTAAATATCCCAACCAAATATTTGAAGAAACAATAAGTTACATAATACAGATGAAGTAGCATGCTGACCATAAAACTATATATATATAATTTATATTCTCTCTTTCCTAGATATAAATTTACTAAAAAATATTGGAAAATATCAATTTAACATGAAAATAAAGGCTGTAGTGATAAAGTTCCCCAGAAACACCTCACCATTACCTGTATATGTATATTATATATATATAGAATTGTTCATTTTTCATATCCCAAGTTTACAAATACTTAACCTTTTCAAATACAACAAACAATTAGAAGCTGCAACTTCATAATCTTCAGAGAACTTTCTTTCCAACTACAGTATACTGAAATTTGACAACCAGAATCTGTTTATTTTTGGGAAGATGGTCTATTTACTATTACAGAAAAAGTGAAATATATCAATGTCCTTGTTGTCAGTCTCAATCAGTTACCATTTATTTCAAAATATATGCAGGTACCGTGATATCAATGTATGGCAGACTATACCATCAGTCTATTGTTCTTATGTTAATTTAGATTCTAAAACTATCATCTGAAGAGATTCATTTTTCAGATGAATAGATATTATGTACCAAAATATAACCATCATAAACGATAAAATATTCTTTGGTTTTCTTAATACTGGTCCTTTTTCTCTAAAACTTACTATTTTGTGACCAAATATATCACAGCTTGAGCAGTGTGCTAGCCAACTACACTACTCTAAAACACTAGCACAACCAGTGGACAACTACCATAAACAGATATCCATTACTTAAACAATGCTGATTACAGGTACTGTCACATGAGCAAAAAACTTAAGTTTCATAAGATCATTATTCTTCTCTCCTAATGCCATGACTACATGAAAGGATAGACTATATGAGTATATGTATTCCATAAACTTATCTCTAGTCTATTATTGTAATGGAAGCTGCATGGATCAAACTGCTACACGTAAAAGCCTAATGGATTGAAACTGAAAATTTCTTGAACTGTAAATGTCCCTTCATAACTGTAGGCAAGTGTATCATTACACATAGGTATAATATTCCCTGCACAGTGTAATTGCATATAGTCTAAGCTTACAACATACTAAAACTCATTAGTTTATCTTCAAAATTTAGTTTCATCAAAAGTTAGCCGAGAGTTGTGTTTTTGTTAGGCATTATACTGTAATAATCAAGTGGGGGAGCATTTATGGTGAGGAACGTTGGCAGAATATGTGCAGACATGATCCACACATTTGTTCTGCAGCAGTTTAAAAGGAAAAAAAAAAAGCAGGAGCTTGAAACATCTAGCACAGTGATACAAGACCTCTACACACCACACAAACTTTGTCATCACTGTAGTAATGACAGTTATCAAAGCATCCCGTCCTTAACTGCAATGATATGTACCTAAAGTTGAACTTGTAACTGATAAATGCATACAGCATTCACTGCAAAACATGCAAACATTTGTACAAATTTATGCATACTTGGAATATGTACTTTGTTTTTAAGCCTGGTTACATTTATTTTCAAAACTTTCCAGTATTATATACTTCTAATCCTTTCATATTGTAATAAACTCTTAAGATAATACTGTAGATATAAATTCAATTCTGCAAGTCAATCAGAATTAATATTTGCATAACTCTGCATAAGGAAAATATATTGCTTTACTTATTAAAATTGATAATATAATCTAACTTTGAAGCATTTAATATGACCCCTCCCATTACTGCACTTTATTCCTTACCTTTCTCTTCACTCTTTTCCACTTCCTCTTCCTGTCCCTCCTTGCTTTCTTTTTCACCTTCCTCTTCCTTATCTATGCTCTCCCCTGTTTTATCTACACTCCCCTTATCCTTATCCTTTTCTTCTTTCTTACTCTTGGCAGGTGTAACAGGACGAGGTCTAGGTTCCATGGAGAGATCAAGGAGTAACTTTCCAACGTTCTTCCTCTCGTGCATCTTTGTCATGGCATCCGTTACCTGCAAATGTACACAACATTAACATACTGGTATTCCTCCATCACACATTTCAAACTAATTAACACATCTCTCAATGTAGGAAAAGTTGGGAGTTTCAGTAGCTACGAGATTAATTCAATTTCTTGACACCCTGACAGGCAAAAACTATCCTTATACACAGGAAATCTTCACCTCCTGTGGCTCTGTAGTAAGAGCTTCCACACCCAGTCAGATACCAGGATTGTTCAGGTAACCAAACTTAAAGGGGGTCGATTGATTTGGGCAAAATCAAGCTGACAATTCCTCCAAGTTATGCCAGGAAAGGGATCACTTTGGTATCCACATAGCTTATGCTTATAAAAAGGCTGGCCTTGATACATACATCAAAACATATGTAACTGCACTTAATTGGCCATTAATAAATGTTTTAAATGTTTCAAATGGAGGAATTAGTAGCTCTCCAGATCTCGGAAATTAAATAGCCTCCATAATGCAAGACTTTTCTGCTCTTAGTTTTACTAGTGCAGCTGTGTTTAAGTGGCCACAAGAAAACCAACTATATATTAGGTATACGTGGAAGAGAAGGGATGAGAGAGGAGCAAAAGAGTTTGATTGACTATGTGGCAGTGGATGAAAGGTTGAGGAAGGATGTGTATGACGCAAAAGTGGTGAGAGGAATGGTCCATTGCTCCGACCATTTTGCGGTGTTGGTGAGGATGAAGGTTAGGGTTAAGTGGGAGTATAGTAGGAGGGATGAAGGGGTGAGGAATAAGAGGGAGGTGGCTAGTGGGAAATTAGATGTAGAAGAGTATAGGGAGGAATATAAGAGGAGGGTGGGTGAGGTGCTGGGAGATGTAAGGATGGGGATAGGGGAGGGAGTGGGAGTGAATGCGGTGTATGAAATGTTTAAGATGAGAGTATTAAGGACAGCAGCAGAGGTAGTAGGATATAAGTCACAGAAGAGGGGCAAGAAAGGGAGTGCTTGGTGGACAGAAGAAGTGAAAGATGCTGTAGAGGATAAGAGGAAGGCATATAGGAGAACACTACAGAGGAATGTGCCGGAAGAAGTGAGAGAGAGATGGAAAAGAGAATATAATGTGTGTAAGAGACAAGTGAAAAGGATGGTGAGTGAGAGTAAAAGGAGAGTGGATGAGGAGTTTGGTATGAAGCTGAGTGAAAAGTTTAAAGAGAACAAGAAATTATTCTGGAAGGAGGTGAAAAGAGAAAGAGGAGAAGGAAAGTCTGGTAGTGTGAGAATGAAGAGAGAGGATGGAGTTACTGTGAGTAGAAGTGAGGAAGTGAAAGAAGTGTGGAAAAGGCATTTTGATCAGTTGATGAATGGGGGGACGGGAGGGGAGGCGGTGGTGACATGCATGGGGATGGAGGCAGGTGGTAGACAGGATGTACAGGGAGAATTAGGAAGGGAAGAGGTTAGGAAAGCAATAGGAAAGTTGAAGATGGGAAAGGCACCGGGGGTGGATGGGATAACTGCTGAAATGTTAAAGTGTGGGGGGGAGGAAGTGGTGGAGTGGATGTTGCTTATATGTACATTGGCGTGGAGGCAGGGAGAGGTGCCAGAGGATTGGAGGAGAGCCATAATTGTACCTTTGTATAAGGGGAAGGGGAGTAAGGATGAGTGTGGTAGCTATAGGGGAATAAGTCTTCTTAGTGTACCGGGGAAGGTTTACGGGAAGGTTCTTACTGAAAGACTGGTTGAAGTAACAGGGAATAAAGTTAGTGAGGAGCAGGGAGGGTTCAGAAAGGGTAGAGGATGTGTGGACCAAATATTTGCATTAAAATCAATAGTTGAGAAATATATTGGGAAGGGTAAGAAGTTGTATGCTGCCTTCATGGATTTGGAGAAGGCATACGATAGAGTTGATAGGAAAGCTATGACAGAGGTGTTGAGAATTTATGGTGTTGGGGGGCCTATGCTGAAAGGTATTGAGGCTTTTTATGCAGATGCAAAAGCATGTGTACGGGTAGAGGGTGATCTAAGTGAGAGTTTTAATATTAGTGTAGGGCTGAGACAGGGGTGTGTTATGTCACCATGGTTGTTCAATATATATATGGATGGTTGTATGAGAGGTGAAAGCCAAAGTGAATGGTCTGGGGGTGAAGTTGAGGCTGAATGAAGCAAATTGGTCCCTGGTGGCAAGTTTGTTTGCGGATGACACTGTGCTGATGGCTGAGAATGAAAGGAATTTACAGAGAGTGGTGGACGAATTTCAGTCTGTGTGTAAACGAAGGAAATTGAAGGTGAATGTAGATAAAAGTAAAGTGATGGTATTTGAAAGAGCAGAAACTGAAGTGATTGACTTTGCTACACCTTACAGAGTGGCTGTACCAACTGGGACGAAGTGTGAGATAACTCTGAGGGGCGAGAGGATGGAGGAAGTGAAGGAGTTTAAGTACCTGGGTACAGTTATGTGTAAACATGGAAGTATGGAAGGAGAAATTAGGGAGAGAGCAGTGAAGGGTAGACAGGTCATAGGATCACTGGGGAGGATTATGAAGGGTAGAAGTGCGAGTATGGAAGTGAAAAGGGGACTACGAAATAGTATAATCCTGCCAACACTGACATATGCGTCGGAGGCATGGACATGGAGTAGGGCGCATCAGTCTAGAATAGGTGCTGTGGAAATGAGTTACTTGAGAGGAGCATGTGGACTTACTAGATGGGATGGAGAAAGTAATGAGAGTGTGTATGAGAGATGTGGTATGAGTGAGAAGGCAATTGGCATTGAGTGTGGAGTGGTTGAGAGAGTGAAACGTGATACATTGAGATGGTTTGGACATGTGGAGAGAATGCAAGGCGAGGAATTTGTAAAGAAGGTGTATGGAAGTGAAGTTGTGGGACCTGGTGTGAGAGGCAGACCTCCGGTCAGATGGCAGAACAGAGTGGAAGAGTATGTAAAGGAGAGAAACATGAGGGGTAGAGTAGGGATGGACCAAGTAAGGAGGGAGTGTTGGAACAGGGAGAACTGGAGACACTTCTGCCGTGGCCACCCCCTTGGGGGGAGTTCCCGGAGGGAGCGAGGCGTCAGAGCTATAGATAGATAGATAGATAGATAGAATTAACAAGTTTCTAGCAACCATTGTGAAGGTCAATAAAAGACTTAAAATGTTGAAGATCAGAATATACTCACATCCTCCAGTGCATAGGTTGAGTCAATATGAGCCTTGGCCACACCACTCTGCCACAGACGATACACTTCCTTCACTACATTCCTAACTCGTTCTTCACCCCCTGGCTGTAACAAGAACGTAAAAAAAATAATCAATAACAAGTACGGTACCGATATAATAAACTGCTATTTTAGAAAAGGACAAGAGTCCTTTAATAAACTTTAAAATATTGCTTCTATGTCAATAATACATAATTAAACAGTAACATTTTCAAGCACAGACTGCCTTGTATTAGTCCATTCAATAACTGAACATACAAAAACACTGTTCAACAAGCAACTCGAACATTTTCCCCAAGTTACACAGTAAGCCAATACAGCTACACGTTGGCATTCCACAAAATTTGGACTGAAAACTAACCTGGTGATGCAGAAGACGACGCAGACTGAAGCCAATGATGCCTTTGTTGTCCTCATACAGCCTGAGTGGAGAAACCTTGTCTACTTGCCACCACTGTAAAGAATAAAAGTACTGATCATATCCTTTAATTCATTACACAAACTCATATACAATATTATGATTCAATAACATTCAAGGTTCAAATATATAATGGCTAACCTCTCCCAGATCAATACAGAGATTCCCAGATCAATACAGAGATTCCCAGATCAATACAGAGATTCTATCAAACAGAATGAATCTTTTATAGGCATCTGTATGGAGTTCCAATTATACCCGTCAGTTTGAAAGCATTTGTATTTGCTTATGGACGCCCATTTTACTTCAAAGCTAAAATTAATAGCTAAAAAGGCATTACTCTTAAAATACTTACCGACTTGACAACATTCAAGATGCTCTTTGTTTCTCCAGTCACAATACTTGAGGATCCTGCAAAAGAATTAACTGATAAAGATACAGTGTAAACTCTAGGTATATAGTAAGTTGTATTAAACTTTCTCAGACAGGACGTGGGTGAATATACTCTCAAAAAGCCAACAAAACATCTATTCATTGCACAAACGACTTTTCAAGAGCGACATACGAAATCATATTCTTATTCTACGTAACCCAGCTGTTCATAGTGTGCTTTTACAATGTCAGATGGAAAGATTATTATCAAAGGCTTCCACGTGCTAAAACTCATAATCCAGAAATTCTCATACAAGCCACAATTCATCAAGGGGAGATTCTTTTGATGGTAAATTGAAAGGTCTTCGATTCCTACAAACTGTGCCACGAAACACATCCCCTCTTAGCACCAGTGAGGGAGTCTATCGTCTGGTACAGCTAGGAGGAATCGGTTACCTTCCAATTTACCAGTAAGAGAACCTATCCTAAAGTCAACAGTCAAGATTAATTTCAATAAAGTACTCCTAGCAGTGAGACAACAACTTACCAAAGAGGATATAGCGTCCAAGTGGCTTCAGGAGGTTGTAGCCACGGTTGCACTCCTCTCCACCCTGGCAGTCAAACACCACATCCACTCCATCAGGGCACACTCTGGTCGGAGATAAACAACATTGAAATTTATAGTAATTGTCTATACCTCTATAACCTTCCAAGGCAAAGATACCCAGTACATTACAGGTTTTTCATGTGGGTAATGCAGTCTTGTACAATCATGGTCAAAAGTCCTACAACACCCTTGAATGAAACTGCCTAAAAAAAAAAAATGGACATTTATATTCATCGTTGATATCTCTACCCTTCCAAGGCAAAGATACCCATGCAGTAAAGGTTTTCATGTGGGTAATGCAATTTTGTACAAGTAATCTCTTCTCCACCCAAGAAAATATGGTCAACATAGACTGTTTAAGCCGTTATGACATTGAGGCTACTGGGGCTAAAACTGAAGATTTCTACAAGACAGGGATGGTAACAGATTAATTATGAAGTTCTAGGGAATATTCTAGTCTGTACCTGGTACTAAATTTGAACTTCATAAAATACATATAATTTTTAACAGCCTTCTTCACATTATGACATTCTAGGGATTATTCTAGTCCATACTAAATTAACAAAATATGTCTGGTAATTTCTAATCGCCTCTTGTTAACCCATCCAAAGCAGCTAATCTAAGCAATATATCAACTCTGAACTCTACCACATCAACCTGTGTACTTTGTCACTTACTTCCTGACTTCAGCAAGCACATCACTGGCTCTGTCTATAAGATGGGTCACAGTGGACTGAATGGCCTCGTGCTTGTTCTTTGAAGCCACTCCTACCACTGTCACATCACCGATCTCCTTCAGGAGAGTACACACAGCCTGGCCCTGGGAAGCAAAACATTACACTAAATTAATTTCCAGTTATGGTATACAGTACTGAAGAAAATCCACTTTAAAATATATATAAAATATATATAAAATACACTATACATACAGTAATACATAAAGCAGTAAAGAATACATCTCAACACCACAAATTCCAATGACGGTGAACAATAAATGCCAAGTTTATCAGATCATTTTACTATTCTCTGGGATAAAACTCACCACAGCACCACCAGCTGAATGAAGGACAACCGTTTGGCCTTTTGTAACATTGGCCAGTTGGTTAACCAAGAGGTATGCCACTGTGTAGCTCTGAGTCACAGCTGCAGCTTCCTGTAACCAAGATAGGACATTAATATTTCAGCTTTATCAAGGCCACTCATATAACTTGCTGTAGCCACATATCCAAAACTTTCCACCAAGTTTCTCCTCATTCTTACCTGAAGGGGCATGGTTTCTGGGACCTGGTAGACATACTTGGCAGATACTGGTACCAACTCTGCCCAGGCACGATGGTCAGGTAAAGCCACCACACGGTCACCAACCTATAAGTTTAAAAAATATACAAAATATGGTATTCCATCAGTTTTTTCTTTCACTAACAAAGTAAGTGGATATACTATATTATGACAAGGAATTAAAGTCAAACTATTTCAATAAGGTATATATATACTTTTTTTTTTTTCTTTTTTAACCTTTGAAATCTAGTATTAAAGTCTTCATACAGCAAATGTACTAGTAAAAATAAATACCCATAACGTCACATAAGTAGATCTCCCGTGACAATGTTCGGACAAGCGAGTGCCACAATATTCTTACCAGGTGTAACTTAACCTGCGTGTAAACAAGACCAATGCTCACATCTGATAATTCTATGCAACTGGATAAATTATTACTGGGGTGGGTAGAAAGCCTGTCCCCTATTCCCGCACCCCCCTACTCCCCCCCCCCCAAGCCTGTCGCCCTACTCCCACACCCCACTAAACCCCCCCCCCAAGCCTGTCCCCCTATTCCCGCACCCCACTAAACCCCCCCCCAAGCCTGTCCCCCTACTCCCACACACCCCTAAACCCCCCCCCCCAAGCCTGTCCACCTACTCCCACACCCCTAACCCCCCCCTCCAAGCCTGTCCCCCTACTCCCACACACCCCTAAACTCCCCCCCTCAAGCCTATCCCCCTACTCCCACACACCCCATTAAACCCCCCCCCCCCCAAGCTTGTCCCCCTACTCCCGCACCCCACTAACCCCCCCTCCAAGCCTATCCCCCTACCCCCCCCAAGCCTGTCCCCCTATTCCTGCACCCCCTTAATTAATAATATACAGTACAGTATTTCCCTTCAAATATTCTCACCTTAAATCCCTCTACATCCTCACTAACTGCCTCCACCACACCAGCACACTCAAACCCCAAAATGAAGGGTGTCTTTGGGGGCGCCTCTGTCACCCCCTGGCGCACCATCAAATCCTGGAAGCTCACCCCGCTGCCAGTTGAGGGGAGAAAGTTAAAAAGGGGGGGGAAACATGCATCCACACAACACATGGTCACACTGCATACAACTAATTTTACAGTAATATTTAAAATTAAAACCACATCACTCAATATTGATGGGTAAAAGGGATTAGCAGGATTACAAAATAGTATCAAAATTATTTCAACTTCCACTATATATAAATGTAGAATACCCGTAATATTTAAAATTAAAACCACATCACTCAATTTTGATGGGTAAAAGGGGATTAACAGGATTACGAAATAGTCAACAAAATTATTTCAACTTCCACTATATAAATGTAGAATAATTAAGCTCAAAACCACATCACTCAATATTGATGGGTAAAGGGGGATTAGCAGGATTACAAATTAGTATCCTTAACGTAATTTCAACATGGGTTTAAAACACCATTATAAATTTTACAGTAATATTTAAAACTATTGCCACATCACTCATTATTGATGGGTAAAGGCTGGATGGGGTTAGCTGGAAAAATGTAAAATCGTTCACAAAATTGCTTCGGGTAGATTAAAAAAAAAATTACAAAGTTTAACCTAGTAATTAAACAGAGGTGGGTCAGCAAGCACGAAGGAAATAATTCACTCCAATTGATGAAAAATATAAAAATAAATAAAACCTAATATTGATTAAATAAGGTTGTGTATTATCTGATAAAGTTTCACCAAGTTAGGCCTAAACCAAGAAACTTTTAATCCTATTTTAATGTCACGTTACTAGCTAAAGTTCCCATATGTCACGTTAATAGCCACCAAAGTTCCCATAGGTCACGTTAATAGCCACCAAAGTTCCCATAGGTCACGTTAATAGCCACCAAAGTTCCCATATGTCACGTTAATAGCCACCAAAGTTCCCATAGGTCACGTTAATAGCCACCAAAGTTCCCATAGGTCACGTTAATAGCCACCAAAGTTCCCATATGTCACGTTAATAGCCACCAAAGTTCCCATAGGTCACGTTACTAGCCACCAAAGTTCCCATAGGTCACGTTACTAGCCACCAAAGTTCCCATAGGTCACGTTACTAGCCACCAAAGTTCCCATATGTCACGTTAACAGCCAAAGTTCCCATATGTCACGTTAACAGCCAAAGTTCCCATATGTCACGTTACTACCCAAAGTTCCCATATGTCACGTTACTTATTAATTGAAAAGTTGCCATATGTTGTTATTATCATTTAAAAAGATGTTAATACGAGTGAAAAAAATAAAAAATTAAAAATACGGTCCACCATACTAAAAAAAAAAAATCAATAATTATACGTGGTGAATACGATGGCGAAGGTACAGATACGATGGCTCCCACGAACGAACGAACAAACAGCCATCGTACACCACCACACCACCATCGTATAAACCATCATACACTTAAATTAATAAAACCCAACAAAGATCAATAACCCGTGGTGTATACGATGGCAAAGATACAGATACGATGGCTCCCACGAACGAACGAACAAACAACCATCGTACGCACACCCCTAAAATAATAATAATAATAATAATAATAATAAATGTTCTTGAATAACACCACAAAATAATAACTAACTTATAATATTATACTTACCAAAGTTGTACACGTATTAACACTTCACCATCTGCCAAGTTGCTGGGAGGAATTGGCCTTTTACCAATTTTAACAGATTTTAAACCACCAAAGCCATTAAGGACTACAGCTCTCATCTCCTTTTCACCGGATTCAGTCGATTTTTTCTCCTTATCGCCGCCGGATTCAGTCGATTTTTTCTCCTTATCGCCGCCGGTTTCAGTCGATTTTTTCTCCTCATCTCCGGCTTCTATGACTTTTTTCTCGTTATTTCCGGCTTCCTCCGACTCGGTTTTGGTCTCAGTATTAACCTGGGCCTCGGTTTTGGTATTAGAGTCTGTCATAATGGTGGTGTTTGCTGGATAAAGGTGAAGGAAAGACTGAGGCGTGGCTAGACCAACAGGTGGCAAGTTGACACACAAGGAATTTTTCTTTCTATATTTCTACATTTATTATTTTCCATGGAGAAGGATTGGTCACTCTTGGGGAAATTTTTGGTGGTGGTGGTAGAGAAGAGCCATCTAGCGTCGACGGGGAATCACTAACACCTGATACACCTCCAGATGGGGCCTTTTACTTATTATACGTTTTCATTTTGTGTGTGTTTTTATTTGTTATTTTGGTTTATTGATGTTGATTTTGTGACTGAGATGGATGTTACTGGGTGCTCGACAATAAACTGTTCCAACATCTCTTAAGTGGAATAAGGATCGATCTATCAATTTTCCGCTTATCAAAATATTACACAACAGCTACGGAGTACATATTTTACTTATTGTGATAGTTATACAGTATTAATATGACAGTAATTGGCGGTAAATGATAATACCGTATCCTTTAGCAAGACAGGAAGTAGTCAAGAAAATCCGACTTAAAAGGGAAGCAAACGGGAGCTATAGTTGATTCCTTTTGGCCGCTAGAGGCGTCACCGTTCCAGCAGGCCATAGCAACCACACCAATATTACATAGAGTGGCCAATCCTTCTTACAGTACAATAATCCTTGGTTGACATGAGCTCCTCACCTGTCCAGAACTATTGGCCTTGGCTTCCATATTTTAAAACCATAATTATCTTCTTATCAGTGGTACAGATGCTATGTAAACTCATTTTAGCCTTTTCTACTGTAACGTAAAATTTTAATATCAAGTGATAACTATGATTTATTTTAAGTATTGAACCCATTGATAATAATTTAGTCTATTTACAAGGAATTAGGACACTGGTAGTTTGAGCGCTTGCGTTTAATTACTACCGCGCACACTCATTCATTTAATAAGTTGTTTGTCGCTCACCAACAGACATTTATTAGGCCATTAATATTGATGTGATTCAGTCATTGTATGTGGTTCCAAAAGCAGATATTCAAAACTGAGGCTTGTTTTATTAAAGACACGCCCTTTTATTGACGGGCAAAATACTGAAAATAGATACACTAGCCTACCTATATAAATAGAAACTTAATTTGACATTTTTGTATATATATCTGAGGAAAAATCACACTTACATAATTATTCCTTGCGCTCAACTATATTAATCCTTCATCAGCAAATTTTTATTCCTACACACCTTTCCATGATGGTTAAAAAATATATAAATACATAAATAAATATATAAATACATAGAATATATACACACAGCGGATTAAATTTTATGTATTCCTGCTAAAACCTGCTAAATACGTAAGACAAACTGGAGAAACAAACAAATAAACTGAACAAAAAGCATAACTCCTCAATTATTTATTAACCAAGGGAATGTGGATGGTGAGTGAATATTCTAGTAATGTTACTCACCAATATTTGATAATTTATTTAGTGGGCAGTCATTTAATTCTTATTTCTGGCCATTTGAGAGTGCTTGAGCATGGAATCAATTAATTTAACAAGATGCATGAGGTGCTGTTTCCTGCTGACTGATAAATTTGGAGGAATCAACAAGGCACTCCAATGTACAGCCACGAGCACTAATAAGTATACAGCAGGTTTGGTTGAAGCTTTGAACAGTCCAATGGAGATCTTATAGAGGCATTTATTTTTACTGTCTCTCTAGGTATTCGAAGCACACCTGCTGTATAATTATTAGTGCTCATGACTGTACACTCGGATACCACAGTCCCTATAGCCCACCTGCTGAGTCGAAGCCCGAGATCTGAAGCACAGGTGGTTTCTGGACGACAGCCCACCCAAAGCCTCCATTGGTTCGAAATGTGTGTGTAGCCTTGTGATGGTTTGGGTGGGCTGTCGTCCAGAAACTCCCTCTGATTCAGAACCAAAAATTAATTAAGTGTATTATCCCCAAAATTAATGTTCTATTAGTTAGTGTACTACGGTGGTTTGTTGAGAATTACGGCTTGCAACCCCTCCCCTAATGAATATCTGCAACAGGGAGCTAGTATCATAATTACGACGTATAAAATTATAATTAAAATATTTATCATTAGCCACAACTGCTGTAATGTAGATCGAAAGTTGATGATGGTAATCCAAGAATGACAGTATTTTAGATTTATACAAACTCACTGCTCAGCCTGGTCTGTAAACGGGAATATCCCTTATAGATACATCAATATATGGTTCATTTTTTAGCTATACATAAGGTACTAAGGAAAGGTTATCTGTCATTCCGCCGGATATGAATTCTGATAAGAGAGGCCACGTAAAAAGACACGTATATTTATCTCAGGAAGTAAAGGTTATTAGTAAGTCATTTTTGCTTATAAAATATATAATACAATATTATAATTTAATTGTTGTGTTCAAGTGGATATTCATATAATAATAAATATTTTCCGTGTAATTAGTTGATGTGGATAGGTGTGTGCTGTAGTATTCTAAACTCTAAAGGTTTCTATATATGAATTTTAATCACATTTATCTAGCAATTCATGAGTTATATTTGATAGTGATATTACTCTGTGTTATACGTAAGACCATTCATATGCAGAAAAGAAGTAAAATTTGGAATAAATGTCTATAGATGAGGCAATAAATATGTTAAAATTGGCTAGTTGGACCCTGTTAGTGCAACTTGGCATGTGACGTCAGCCAATGTTGCCAAATAAGGAGACATTTTCTCTAGACATGGGAATTTTTCTACCAGACGAAATATCAAGAAGATGGTATAATTTTAATGTATGATTATTATCTTCATGAGTAAACAATGGCAGGAAATTATTGAGGTAGAAAGGGGAAATTCTGATGTTGAATTAGAGGCAAAAATGGAAATTCAGATGGAGAAGTCGAGGCAAAAAGGGGAAAATAGATGTAGAAGTCGAGGCAAAAAGGGGAAAATAGATGTAGAAGTCGAGGCAAAAAGGGGAAAATAGATGTAGAAGTCGAGGCAAAAAGGGGAAAATAGATGTTGTAGAAGTCGAGGCAAAAATAAGGGGCCGGAAAATAGATGTAGAAGTTAAAAGAGAAAAAGGAAAAATTCAGCAGATGTAGACGGGGGGAAATTCAGAAAAAGAAGGGGAAATTCAGAAGTAGAAGTTGATTGAGGTACACATATATACAATTTGACCACCAAGGAGGTAGAGTAGGAGATTAGAGTAGAGACAAAAGGGGGAAAATAGATGTAGAAGTTGAGGCACAAAGGGGAAAATTCAGACGTAGAAGTTGAAGCAAAAAGGGGCCGGAAAATATACATAGATGTCAAGGAAAAAATGGGGAAAAAATCAGACGTAGAAGTCGAGGCAAAAATGGGAAAATAGATGTAGAAGTAGAAGCAAAAAGGGAAAATAGATGTAGAAGTAGAAGCAAAAAAGGGAAAATAGATGTAGAAGTAGAAGCAAAAATGGGAAAATAGATGTAGAAGTAGAAGCAAAAAGGGAAAATAGATGTAGAAGTAGAAGCAAAAAGGGAAAAATACATGTAGAAATCAAGGAAAAAGGGAAAATTCAGACGTATAGAAGTCGAAGCAAAAAGGGGCCGGAAAATAGATGTAGAAGTAGAAGCAAAAAGGGAAAAATACAAGTAGAAATCAAGGAAAAAGGGAAAATTTAGACGTATAGAAGTCGAAGCAAAAAGGGGCCGGAAAAAATAGATGTAGAAGTCGAGACAAAAATGGGAAAAATAGAAGTAGAAGTCGAGACAAAAAAGGGAAAATACATGTAGAAATCGAGGCAAAAAGGGAAAATTAGACGTATAGAAGTCGAAGCAAAAAGGGGCCGGAAAATATAGATCTAGAAGTCAAAAAAAAGACCAACATAATTTAACCACCACCACCAGCAATTAATTAAATAATGAGGTAGGGTACTAAATAAATAAATAAGGGGGTAACGAGACACATAGATCTGGCAACACTGGTATGACGTCAGCAGCAGACAGCTTGTTGTTTTTGACAGACACTAAAATTTTACAAGTTATCTATCTATATGTCCTACAGCATTAGGTACGTGTAATATACATGAAAACCACGTGGTAGCATTAAATTCGACCTCGTTTGCCCTCCATTTGAACACCATATGAGGTCAATAAAGGTCATATAAGGGGTATTTTTGGGATGTAAATAATGGCACCCTCGTTTGCTTGATATATATTTTTTTATTTTTTTTGTATTTATGTATATTGGGGTTTTGGTTTTTTAGGGGGGGGCAAGGGAGTTTATTTATGTATTTAGTTGTCTAGTTTTTAATATAGTTTCGGTATTATTATGAGTGTTATTGGTGGGGGGAGGGGGGGGTAATGTCGCCCCCCCCCCCCCACATTTGGAATTACGTGGTTATTAGACTGGAATGTAAGGTTGTAATGTAATCCGGTAATCCTAAATTAATCTGTATTCTCACTATCCTTATATATATTACTTAGGATTACATGGGTTATAATGGATTACTTGATTGTAATGTAATCCGGTAATCCTAAATTAATCTGTATCCTCACTATCCTTATATATATTACTTAGGATTACATGGTTATAATGTAGTAATCCTATATAAATCTGTATTCTCACTATCCTTATATATATTACTTAGGATTACATGGGTTATAATGTAGTAATCCTAAATTAATCCGTATTCTCACTATCCTTATATTACTTAGGATTACATGGGTGTAATGTAGTAACTATTCATATATTACTTAGGATTACAAGGTTATAATGTAGTAATCCTATGTAAATCCATATTTATTTTATCCTGTATTCACATTATCCATATATTGCTTAGGATTGCAAGGCGTAATTCTAGCTAAATCTTTATTATTCATTCTATCAATTTATTACACAGGGCTGTAATGTTATACAGTATACAGTAATATTAACTAAATCTATTTATACATTTATTACATTGAAATACACGTTTGTTTCCAAGATTATAACCAATTCTTACTTTACCTAACAGATCCTTGCAAATTCCTTTCAGTTAGTCAAACCGTAATTAGATATTTATCTTTAAGGACCCAACTGTCCCTCTTTTCATTTTATTTCCTTCCTGCTTGCTGTCACACCTTTCTCTGGCGCTATATGACCTCGCTGTTGCGGCGCCTAATATCAATCAATCAATCCTTAAGGACCCTGTGATCGTGTATGAAAATTGGAGGCTTCTGATTCCTCCTGACCATGCCACGAAACAAACTCCTTTCCTACAGGTGGTGTTTCGTGGTAATATTTGAAGGACTCATTTACCTCCAATTTTCTGACAACATCACGCGGTCCCTTAAATAACTAGGCAATTGTAGGTATGGTCAAATTGGTTATTAGAATTTGGATACAGCTATGATTTCAAGAATAAAGAGTACCGTACAGATTAAAAGATTAATAATGTAATAAGTTACTATGGCAACTACTGTACTTAAGGACCCTGTGATAGTGTAATGAAAACTGGAGGCTTCTGATTCCTCCTGACCATGCCACGAAACAAGCTCCGTCCTAATAGGTGGTGTTTCGTGGCAATTTTTGAAGGACTCGTTTATCTCCAATTTTCTGACTACATCACAGGGTCCCTTAAGTGGGTGCGGGAATAGGGGGGACAGGCTTGGGGTGGGTAGAAAGCCTGTCCCCTATTCCCGCACCCCCCTAACCCCCCCCAAGCCTGTCCCCCTACTCCCGCACCCCCCTAACCCCCCCCCCCAAGCCTGTCCTACTCCCGCACACCCCTAAACCCCCCCCCAAGCCTGTCCTCCTACTCCCGCACCCCCCTAACCCCCCCCAAGCCTGTCCCCTAACCCCCCCCCCAAGCCTGTCCCCCTACTCCCGCATACCCCTAAACCCCCCCCCAAGCCTGTCTCCCTACTCCCGCACACCCCTAAACCCCCCCCCAAGCCTGTCCCCCTACACCCGCACCCCCTTAATATAATAAGATCTAGAGATATATCACTGTTTCTTATCTGATAGTCTGGTAGAGGTGGTCACTATAGTAAGATAACAACACACTCGCTTAGTACCTACTGTATTCTCTTTCTCTAAGTGTTTGTTACAGGATTGATGTTCTCCAAGATTGGAAAATTACATTCTTATGGTAATTATATGAAGCTTTATTATCTGTTTTAGGTCTTATGAATGTTGGTTGTCCTTTTTTTTCATTTTTTTTTTTTTTTTTTCATAGTTTTCTTTATTATGAATCTAATTTTTGAGGTCTAAGAGGGAGCATTATAGCTAATATTAGCCAATAGAATGACAACAAATACATCATACAATATGTGGATAACGTGCTGTATTTGTGTGACTTGTAAAAGCTTGGGTACTGAATGTTATCATGAAGAAAAGATCATGTTTCAGAATCTATTCACACATGGCATTTTTGTCTTCAAACATTATTATTACTGTACTTGAAGAATGTACAGCCACAATCAAATAACCACCGACACTTTCCTTCCATCATACCAATAAATCAGTATCATATCAAATTATAATCATACAACACCTTACTTCAATTCAACTCCCTCAATTATTTTTATGAGGTGCTGCAAAATTATACACGTGTTGTTTTTTATTACCAAAATATTTACTACGATGGAAGGAAAGTGTTGCTGGATATTTGATTGTGGCTGTACAATATACAATACCTTACATAATCTTATTTCAGCAACACAGTTGAATGCTGATCACTTTGAGACTTTGTTGTTATTTTAACCTAGACACATTTTGATATAACAGATGTAAAACTATATTATGGCTTTTAGGTTTGTTTACCAAAGTGTGTGGTTGATTCCATAAGGTAATACTTTGTTTTCATTTTATAGAGGAAGTGTCAGCCATGGATGGTGATCTCAGTGAGGGAGGGATGCAGACAGTGGCCTTGAATGAGGCAGTGAGTGCAGCAATCTCAGCCAGCGGTGGTGGAGATGCACATCATCAGTCTCATGGGGGTCCTAATTCCCTCCCCAACTCTGGAACACAGTCTCAGCCAGCCAATGCTACCTCCCCAATACCCACACCACGTCCCACATCACTTCCACAGTATCCCCACACCCCAGGCTCGGCCTACACCTCTCCCAACAGTGCCAACAGTCCAGGTTAGTGCTAACATCAGTCACCTCTCTCAAAATTAATATTAATATGTTTATCTTGTTTTAACCTTTTTATCACATGTAGGATTTAATATGGAGTTTGCTTGGTACTGGATGGAATTACAGTAACAATAGTATTTACTGACAACATCCAGTACTGTATAAGTATTGGATGACATCATTATAATATGCTTTGAAGCAATATACAAGATTCATTCTTGTTTTCTCTTTGTTTACATTATTGAACAGTATTTGAGAAGCAGTAACAATAGGCCTACATGTCATCCAAATATTGTATTGATGGTAAATGTAATGTCCCAACTAATGATGAGAGAACTGTGAGCCTTAGACCCCCATGTAAGGAATATTTCAGAAATCGGCAATAAGTGGGACTGTTATATCTCGCCGTTTCCAGCCATGTCTCCAATCCCACTAGCTACTCCAACTACTCCGGGCACTGAAAATGGAGCAGCCCTTGTACGGTCCAACTCAAGCAAAATGGAAACTATAAAATCTTGGTCCATCTCCACATACAAGTGTACTAAACAGCTCTTATCTGAGAAGTTAGGGAAGTCATCTCGTACTGTTGATGCCGGTAAGTTTTATATGCAGGCCATAATTATAGGGAAGGACTTTATAGTTAGCTAGTGATTTTAAGTATTAGACTTTTGTAGCTTTAAAAATTAACAGAAAAAAGTATTTCATATTAATTGCAATAAACATTAAAGAAATGTCAAGATTATATGCATGAATATGGATGTTTGTAACTGCAGCCATTTTAACACTGTGAAAAATTAACAAGACTGGCTAAAAAGCATGTATCATCTGCCATTGAAAGTACACCACATATAATTTACATAACAAGATATATTAATTATGAATATAGAGATGTATTGGTACGGTAGTAATCTAATGTGAATGGGTATATCAATATTTTCCACTATATTTCAGAGCTAGAGGGACAGATTGAAGCCTTGCGTGATACACAACGCAAATACTCACAGATACTGCGACTGGCTCGAGCCTTATCCTCACACTTTTTCCATGTGGTGCAGACACAACAACAGCTGGGTGATGCCTTTGCTGATCTAGCACAGGTAGGTTGTCTTGCAGTCCTCATTATATAACACAAATTTAATTAACACTTCCCATTCTCACAGGCCCAGTAGATCACTTTGTCTATGTGGTAATGATGATCTTCAATGAGGAACTGACTGGATGTACAATAAAGTGATGGATGGATACAAGTATTAATTAGCATTGTATCATGGCTCTACTGTATTTATCTGAGTGAAGTTAATGTAATTTTAATGTTATAATGAAGGTTAGTTATAAGAAATGAACTCATGAAGAATAGATAATTAAGAATTATTGTTAATTACATCTTTAATAAATGGGAACTATGAAAGAGAAATTTGGTAAATATTCTAATCATTGTTATAGCCACTTATCCCTTTTTCTCAAATTTTCAGAAATCTCCAGAACTTCAAGAAGAGTTCATATACAATGCCGAGACACAGAGGAGTCTTACTAAGAATGGAGAAACTCTTCTTGGTGCTCTAAACTTCTTTGTGTCCTCTGTCAACACTTTATGTAACAAGACAATGGAAGATACATTACTAACAGTCAAATTATATGAGTCTGCAAGGTAGGAGTTGCATCAGTCCCTTTTGGTTGGTTGGTTGCATCAGTCTTTTTGGTTGGTTAGTTGCATCAGTCTTTTTGGTTGGTTAGTTTCATCAGTCTTTTTGGTTGGTTAGTTGCATCAGTCTTTTTGGTTGGTTAGTTGCATCAGTCCCTTTTGGTTGGTTAGTTGCATCAGTCTTTTTGGTTGGTTAGTTTCATCAGTCTTTTTGGTTGGTTAGTTGCATCAGTCTTTTTTGTTGGTTAGTTTCATCAGTCTTTTTGGTTGGTTAGTTTCATCAGTCTTTTTGGTTGGTTAGTTTCATCAGTCTTTTTGGTTGGTTAGTTTCATCAGTCTTTTTTGGTTGGTTAGTTTCATCAGTCTTTTTGGTTGGTTAGTTTCATCAGTCTTTTTGGTTGGTTAGTTTCATCAGTCTTTTTTGGTTGGTTAGTTTCATCAATCTTTTTTGGTTGGTTAGTTGCATCAGTCTTTTTGGTTGGTTAGTTTCATCAGTCCCTTTTGGTTGGTTAGTTTCATCAATCTTTTTTGGTTGGTTAGTTGCATCAGTCTTTTTGGTTGGTTAGTTTCATCAGTCTTTTTGGTTGGTTAGTTTCATCAGTCTTTTTGGTTGGTTAGTTGCATCAGTCTTCTTGGTTGGTTAGTTGCATCAGTTATGAGAAGTAATTAAATGTTATAAAGTCATAATGTGAGGATTATGAAAAGGCTACCTGCTGCTGTTTTCATGTAATTGAATTTTTACATTATTCCTCCAAACTGAACCAAATTAAATTAAATAATGGTGGCCTGTTGCCTGGAATAGTTTAGAGGAATTATTTACTACTCCAGATTTACCAACACTGTACTAACTAACCCCTTTTGGTCTTTTTGTATAATATTCTGATGGAGCTTTATGACTGATACTTACAGGATTGAGTACGATGCTTACCGGAGCGACCTCGAGTTGCTTTCTCAACAACCAAGGTCTGAAATCAGTTCCATCAAGCTTGAAGAGGCTCAGCGTAACTTCAGCGGGCACAAAGCTCACTATGACAGACTGAGAGCAGATGTGGCCATTAAGCTAAAGTTCCTTGAGGAAAATAAGGTTAGCTGACACTGAGTAATGTTCTTCTTATCCTAACTTGTCAAGCCACAACATGCTGTTTTCAAGTATCTCTTTTCCTCTGGACCTTTTTTTACCTGTTGTGCCGCACTGTTTCATGTCCAGGTTTCTAATGTGTTTGTTTATATCAGTAGTTTTTTTTGTTTTTTGTTTTTTTAATCCCCAGTCCCGCTTTTCACCTTCATTCTCTCACGTACCTACTCTTTCTGATAGATTTATACACCGAGGTGTTTAGACCACTGACTAGAAAACAAATTTTATCAAGACTTTAACTTAAGTATAATGTGCAACTAACTCTTCTGTGACTGATATATATTATGTAATATTTCAGGTTAAAGTGATGCATAAGCAGCTTCTACTGTTCCACAATGCAGTGTCAGCTTATTTTAGTGGTAACCAGACAGCCTTGGAGGCAACACTGAAGCAGTTTAACATCAAACTGCGCAGCCCGAACGCCACATCACCATCTTGGCTGGAGCAGTGAGTTATCTTTAATGTTTTTCATACATCAGCCTTTCTCTTTTTAGAACCAAGGTAGTGTAAAGGATATAATGGGAGATTTTCTCCATTTTAATTAAGCATGGCTGTACTTTTGGCCAAATGAGTTGTTTCTGTTTTCAGTAACTTTATCTCAGGTTGGAGTATGGAACAGGCAACTTCCCAGGATAAAAATACCACAATATAAATGAAAAAAATATCAGAGAACAACTTCTTTGGCCAACCGTACATTGACTGGGCCAGTTGCTGATGAAAGGTTTGGATGGCTTACATTTTCTTCCTCTTTCACATTGCACTGTTCTATACTTTGTATCCATATGCTCATGGAAATCTGTTTTGTTTTTCTCACAGATTGCACTTTATGCTTTTTTTCCTCAGCCATTCAAGTACTTGATATGTGCTGGTTAATTTGAAAGTTTATTAATTAACCTTGTACTATATCAGTTCAACATTCTAGGCAGGTGCTCCTTGTTTATACTGCGAGTAGTGTCAATTTTCAGTGGATGCTGTATGGAAAAAAAGTTTGTATTTTTTGCATAGTAAGTCTTTACTCTCATGGAACACAGTGTGATCTGAACAACACAGAAGTTTGTACTGATATGGAAACATTGGATAAAATGGTAATGCTCATATTCAAGTCATGGGGTTTATATTTATATATTTTTCATTTACCATCATGATCACACAATTAGTGCAAATTGTATGAGGTCAAAAGGTAATTTAACTCCGGTAAAGTGAAAGTTTCTGTTCACTACAGTAAATTATTTCTGGTATTGGTATTTATGTTACTCATTTAATATATTATTATGACTATACTCTTTCTTTTCTTTGTTTTTCTGTGTTCTTTATATCAATATCATATTGTGTGGAAAAACACCGAGATAATATCCAATTAGTGACAATGTACTGTGGAGGGAAATTAAAGAGTTTATTACAGTACGGTACTGATTGAAAAGAACTTACTTGAAAATATGCCGATTGAATTCTTATTAATATCAATCTCGTCACAGTAGGAAGGTTAAGGTGTCGAATCAAGATTAGTGTAGGCAATAAAATGTTACATATGACACTTATTTATATTTTTCTGGAGTTGTAAGTAAGTTCACTGTGTCATCTATTTTCCCAAAAGTTTGTATATGCTTTCAGTACCATTATCTTTAAACATTATGCCAGTGGTCAGCAAAATGTGTTTGATGCAGTTAATGATGAAACTTGGTAAATACAATACACCTGTAGATGACAAACACACCAATACATTATTATTTTACAGTTGATCCAGTTGATCTTGACATACTAGTGAATATAGACAGACACACTCAAAATAAGTCTGTCAATTATTATACATGGTTTGAGTAATCTCGTACCAAAATAAGTCTGTTAATCGTTATACATGATTTGAGTAATCTCATACCGTTATGGTGAGTGGCACTTTTTACCATAGGCTCTAGTCATTAATAAAGTGGGAGACGGTCCGTTAAACCAGTTAATGTTGCAACGTGTGGTCTGGTACCCATGTAAATAGTTAACTCCCTAGTCTGTCACTTCACAATAAATATACAGTTGTTGTTGTTGTTGTTGTTGAAGTTCCTCAAGCTCGGGCATAAATATACAGTAGGAGGCATTAGTATTTCAAAATGTAATCTCGGTACATTCTAATGATCTGTACATAGAAAGATGATAAATTAGGAAAGTGCAGATTTAATGTAAACATGTTATACAGTACGGTAGTTGTACGGTAATTATTCTACTGTTTACTCGAGTTTTTTAAGTAACTTTGAGTTTATATAGCCAATATATTTATGGTTATTAGGTTGTTACTTTTGAGTATTATCTGTTGTTTGGTGTCCTTTTGTATGTTGAGAGTGTTTTATTTAATTATGCTTAATTTGGTGATATACAGTATAATTGAACTTGCATTTTGACTTCCCCATTTTTCTATCTCTCAATGAAAATTAGAATTAGACATGTTTACTGATAATTGAATACAGACACAGTAAATTCAGTAAAGTTCATTGTTACAGCTCCATGTTGTAGTTTAGCAATTGAGGATTTGGTCTGCAACACAAGTTACTCAACGTCATATGACATTTCCATGTTTTTATGAGATATTGTTGTGCGAAGCTGAAGAAAAAAAAACTCACTCAAATTATGCCAGTGCTTTTAGAAACTTGCTCAGTGTTTGTGGAGTGACTTTGGTGATACTGTAGTCTTATCTAGTTTGTACAGGCAGATATCATAATTCTATCCTTTATTGCCAGAAGGTCAGAGGAGTAATTACTTTGTACAGTATGTGTCCAATATTTGTCTGCTTTTCATCACCTACATATAACTGTTAAGGAACCCTGTGTTGTAGTCAGAAAATTGGAGGTAAATGAGTCCTTCAAATATTGCCACGAAACACTAGCTATATAGAAAGTGCTTGTTTCGTGGTATTGTCAGAAGGAATCAGAAGCTTCCAATTTTCATACACGATCACAAGGTCCTTAAGCATAAAATTATCCCTTTATAGGTTTCCTGAAAGCCATATTTGGGTTGTGAAATGGTAACATTTTCCATGACTAGCCAGGCATTTATACTCATTTCCTGTGGCAGTGGACACTACTTTGATCTCTGACTGTACACTTTATCACAAAAGTATTGGTGCACAATATACATGAATCATTTTGGACCACAGAACAAAGATAACCGACATGTTTGTCTATAACATCAGCTGTATTTCAAATGTTTTTGGTTCACATTAAACCTCTCATTCACTAATACTTTTGTGACCCAATGTACCATCATTATTGACTGATTGGTCAAAGGGTAGATTGCAGATTATATCAGTGTCAAGTTTTGTACTACATCAAACTAATAAAGATAAAACTTACCCTATAGTCAACTAACAGTTTACCCAATAGGTACAGTATATTATTGATTCCTAAAGATGGCTAACTGAATGGGTGATCCTGTACTATAGTAGTACTTTGAACTACCACCAATATATTTAGTAACAAGTCTTACCATTGATAGTGGTACCATAGACATCTTCCATAATGACATCACTAATGACAGTCAGTGTTGGTATTACTGTACTGTACATCAGTTAATGCCATGTTAAAAGAAAATGTCCAGGGTTATCTTACTCTTTTTATAATGATACTGGTCATACTAGACATCATTATTTAATGAAATGTAAACCTTCTCCATCCACCTCACTTTGTAATACTACTTTGACTCCCTCCCAGATTCTTCTTAATTTCCCATAGTGTTCAGGTGCTTGTGTCCATGTTTCCCCATTTTGGACGAGGTATCAAAAGATATACAGTACTGTACAGTACTCCAGAAATATAAGAATTTTATTTCCCTATTGATTGATGTCTCCTCTTCATTGTATTGTATCCTAAATGAAATACAACTACACCTGAATCAGCTCAGATGATCTCTTACTGTAATTTAGTGCCATTTGGCCTTGGTAACTTGGTAATAGAATAACATTATTGTTGTTGTTGTTGTACCTCGCATGCACCAAGTAGGTGCAGGGCGAGTATTGTTACCTCTCATTCTACTGACCTTGGTTCAAGACTTACTCACTGTTATCACAGTATTTACAACTTACTCCTATTGCCCGTACATTATTCAAAGGTATTTTCAATATTTAAAAAAATATCACACTATTGTGGAGTTTACAGCTACAGTACATTCACCCTTGATATGTCGTTATTCATATTAGTTAACTAATATATGCCATTGTGTTCATTTAAAACCATCATTACCAACAGTCCTTCTCAAGCTGAAGAATTTGCCTGGCAGTAGCCAGAATTTAACAAGAGGTTTCCTGCTTGTCCTCATAATGGATGGGTTAATAGGTATGCTTATACAGTTTTACTCACGTCATGCTTCTTGTAGTGTCCCTGTTATCCACAAATGTTAAAGTAATCTTACTTGGATATCTCCATAGAGCTAGATGTATTTTCCTTCTGCCGAGTGCACCTCATTACTCTTCTGTAGTAATTAAGATTTTCATTATTACTCAGAAATCTAGGATATTTCTAAAACTGGCTGGCTGGATCAGTATTGCTAACCTTGCAACTCACCAATAAACTTTATTTTCAATTAATAACTTAGGTTGCATTATAATGGATGTTTTATGTGATGACACTACTTGTAGTTATATATGTGCTTATGTTTTCTTTGTTCAATGCACTGTTTATGTTGTATTGCACTGTGTAGCATTGTGATTGATTGTAAATGTGCTTTGCAATACATAGCATCTGGCTTCATTAATTTTGTTCCTGCACCAGTTTTCTTCTGTGCAGTTATATATATTTTTGTTGCAGTGGTTACACATCATGGTGTAACGGATACATAACCTCCTCCTTGTTGTAATGCCCAGTGAGATTGCTCAGATCCACCTGCCCCATTATTTTTTCTTTTTACTACTAAGCACTTTCTAGTACTGTATATTACTGGATTAGAGATCATAATAATAATAATAATAATACTGTACTAATAATGTGTGCTACCACGAGGCCAGAAAGGTCAAGTGGCAATAAAATGATAGAAGACAACAGACACAGATATAGGAAACACATTGAACAGATATAACAAACACTACTGTGGTAATTAAAGAGGATAACATGATAAGAATGAGTAACACATACACCAATACAAAAATGCAGTGGGAAGATGGTGCCTGACGTCCCTCAGAGCTGGCCCATCTTATAAACAAACTTGAACACATTAAGTCATCACACAAATCCAACCATACAAGAAATGGTAACAGCTACAAAAGATAAGAGAAAAGATAATACTCAACTAAGAGCTAGATACAAAAGGTAAACAAACACAATGAAAGGATGGACAGAGTTCAATAAGGGGTCGGTTGGAAATATATCTACGGTCGTCTAACCTTGTGCTAATAGTCTAGTCTAGGAGAACAGATTTATACAATTTCTCCTCATTTTCTTTGTTGAGAAGAGTACATATTTCATTTCTGTATCAAATAGCATCATGGAGAAGAAGACAATTACTTCATTCTTTTACAAGACGATACTCAAAATGGCAGTGTTAGTTGATCATATACGTCCTTAGATGATTGGGGCCTCATGCCGTTATCAGTACAGGTATTATAGGACGCCCATGAACCAACAACTGCCCTGTTCTCTGTCTCACGATTGTTGGCTACTGAGCTACTGTAGTACTCATAGTAATTAATACCCACAGTAAACATTTTCCTAGTTACTTTATGTTGTTCCCTCTCCATACATGTCAGTAAACATCCCAAAAATTCCATTAGTTCTTTCATATCTTAGTTAGTTAAGGGTCCATTCTGCTTTATCATGATGTGTTGCACTAGGTGGAGTATTATAGTCTACATTTTTTCTAGCTGATAGGAAATGTTCACAGCAAATATCACAAATGGTAGCCATGTTTGGTTGGCACTAGGTAGCCACTCACAAGGATAGTAGTCATGCATCAGCCAATCATATACACCTAGTATATATATATATATATATATATAAGCTGTGGACATTTACTGTAAAGTTAGAGAAAACCCATCTACAGTATAGTATTGTTAATTATATAGTGTTGACCAATTGGCACATACCTTTGAGTGCTTACTCTTAGAATATTGATTTTTTATTTTGCTTTTATTTTGGTGTTTTTTTTTTCTCTAGTTCAGTGTTTTTATTTCCTTTTCAGATCTGTGCCTGAGACGTTTCAAACTATATTTGGTTCCCTAAACTCCCCAACCAAGTAACGTAAAGCCAACAATCAGCTCTGTAGCAGACCAGCTGTCCTAGTACTAGAGTTGGTAGTGAGATTTATTTCTTACATTAACCTTTGCTAGAAATAGTTATGGCAGGTAAATATATTTTGGAAGTTTGCCAGTTGTATCAAATGTTACACTGTTATTCTGTATCTAGCTATACACATGTATTATATTATTGCTTTACCATAGTACGAACAACATGCTTTTGTAAGAGCTATAATTATTAAGGAAGTAAATGTCATTGTTGCCAGGTTGCCCGTCTCATCTTCAAAATTTAGTAATGTAGTTCTAGTGTCAGGTAACTAAAGCAACCTGTGGAGCTATTTTCAGTTCTGATGTTAGCACTATGTCTGAAAAAACAGATTCACACAGTTGATCAGTTAAAAAAATACATGGTTTTATTAGTGTAACAATAATTTTGAGTTCATGTACAGATGAGCAATAATGATTAGGACTGATTTTCTTAACTATGATAATGTAAATGCAAATATGTGTGCCATTACATGAAATTCATATCCTTTGATGCTATTCTTAAGTACAGTACTAAAATATTATTCCCCGTAAGTGATGAAATTAAGGACACGGGTTAGGTAATTTTTTCAACTAAAAGAACATTCCACCCTCATTCAGTAAACTATGGACCACTAAATAAATGTAGGAAAAATGCAGTTAAATACAGTGCAGTGTCCTGTATAGAAAAGGTAAATGGAAAGGAAAACATTTTGAAATAATGAAAATATTGTTAGGTAGTTACTGGCCACACCCTCAACCCCTCCAAAATGAATTGATACGTAATTTCTGACCAGAGACGAACTGCAGGCACCACACATACGGTACCCTGGCATTCGAACTCAGCCTCTATAGGTGTACTGAGTGGGGAAATGAACAATACCAGGCAATTCAAAGCTTTCTGCTCCTCACACTCTGGTCAGAAATTATGTATCACGAGTGTACAAGAAATATTAATTTTTTTATTTGTATAATGAACCATGACTGTTTTGGGCAACACACTGAAATAGTTTATCACCAACTAAGTACTCGCTGTATCCAAAATAATTATTAATAGTACAGGTACACAACATACATTAAGTCTAAACCTACTTGTTTGCTTTAAAAAAGGTCATCATTATTTGGTGAGGTGGGAATTACAATGAACGAATTTCTTAACTATTAGACTAGAATTATGATAATGCTAAATACTGTTGACACGAAATATACAACAGAGGTTATAATGTACTGTAATTTAAATTTTTATGTGATTAATTTAACATTGAATGAACACGTCTCTGGTGCATCCTAAATGTAGCCACAACATACAGCCAGATAGTTAACACACTACAACTATAAACATGGTACTGTACTGTATATAACATTAGTAACATTGTCCCTGATGGGGATGGAGATTATGATGTAAATACTGAATGTGTAAGTTTTATATTAATCCATGGAATATATAATTATGGATATAAATACAACTTCCTTTCATTATGTATAGTACAGTACCAGTATTATAGTATATGACTTCCAAACCAATAATTGTTTATGAAGCGGATTATCTGTATTGTAAATATAAACCAATATTTTTCAGTTTGCCTCTTTCATTAGTGTAGTAGGATGCTTTGTGCTTGGAAGTGTTTATCACTGTTGTGTTTTGCATCACCCCTTTATTTGTATGGTTTGAATTGCATTAATTTTATTGCTGTTACCTCAATGTGCAATGAAAACATTACTTAAGGTTGCATGTGCATGACCTTTTTTGTATGGCATTTTATACAAAACTAGTATGTAAAGGAAGTTTGTTCAGAGATACTGTTACAGATATTTACCCCACACAGAAATGTGGAATGAGACACTACATCAGTGATCATGGCTCAATACAGTTTGTATATTTACAAAGAAAAGTAATGTATCTTTCAGCTTTAATGCTAAATGTATACATCCTCCTTCCACCTTATCTCATAAATCATACACCTCTATTATTTCCAGATTCTTTGAGAACATAAACACCACTGTGAAGACAACAATTTGAAATTACAAACTTTATATATTAATTTTTTTCACATAACTTTGTTATGTGTGATGAGAAAGGCTGTAGACTGTGATGATCTTGGTAGTGAACAAATAATTCCAACCATGCACAGTAAAGATTGTAATAGTTACTCTGAACTATATTTCTGTAATCGTAAGTAAATTTGCGAGTGTTGAGTATTTATAGATATTTTTATCTAGTGTATTATACAGTCCAGTCTTATGGCAACCAAAGTAAACCTTGCACACATCAAAATTTAAAAATATATCCGTCTAATCACAGATATTATATATATACCATTTACATATTTGCAGCAGATACGAAGAACATACTGACTGTACTGAAAATAAATGTGGTACAGTTAAGTACGTATAGTGAACTCAGTGCTACATCATTCATTATGAGAACTTTACTCACTCTGGAATCAACACCCTGACAATGCATCATGACCAGGGGTTCAATTTCAACCTAAGATTACAGGCACATAATTTTATAGTGCATAAATAATGAGGATCAACAGTTTTACAGAATGGTTAAATCCTCAAATATATATATATATATATACTATACACACAATACAGTACAGTTATTAATTTGTGTGCTTATATAATATTTTTACACTTAGGTCATTATTACTGTAACAGGAAGTAGTGCTTGGATCATCATATTCAGACCCTTGTTTTATTTTTTTTCTTCTACAGGGGTGAATACTAGCAGAACTGGATATCATTGGTAATGTGTGGAGTTTTAGCCATTTTGAAATAGAACCAGTGTCTTATCAATTCCTTCAGGGACCGGGATATATGATAAGGAGATACAGTAGACCCTTGATATGTCACTAAGGAATACAGCACTAGTATCAGGCATTTTGTTTTTCACTCAGGCCCCTCACAGAACACCACCCAATTATTTTCCCAGGTTTCTTATATTCATTGCCATCCAGACTAAGTGATCTTGAATGGAAAATGTTCATTGAGTCTGCATAATATCAAGGGCCTACTGTATGCTAATGCAATTCTAATGTCATTGCTGCCAGACATTTAACTGCTCTCTCTTTACATTAAGCATATTTGTATACAATTTTATCAAAAGTTTAACTGCACTGTTTATTTCATTTTCAAAAACAATTCATCGACCCATTTTAGCAGAGATACACCAACCCTTTTAGGTTCAGCGCATCATACTGTATTGTATAATGCGAGAACGGGTCAGAGTGGGCTCTTAGCTAATACTGTAAGTCACTGTAGAACAATGGAATAACAGCCATTCTGTAGTGTGTTTGTCTAAGCTGACTGTAATTAAAGTTATCACAGCCAGTCTGATTGGTTGATGTGTGACTACTAAAGTCTTTGGTGGCAAGAGTCAACCATGAATTGAAATACTGTATACTTCAACTTGACAGAATGGCTAAGAAACAACACCAAATTAAAAGCAGCCTTTATTGATGTTGTTTTGCCACTGCTGCTTCATGTCAAAGAAGCAGTAGTGAAACATTGTCAATAAAGGCTCCTCCCCATAATATATTGTTCTTTAACAGAGAGTTAATCAACCATAGTAAACTCGGAAAACATCAGTTGTGAATAGTTACCGCTAACTGTAGAAAAGGAGAGTAGAATAAGTACTGTTTTATATTCTGCTAAACTCCTCAAATGCCACCAGCAAAAATTTCAAGTTATTTAATAATCATAAGTCATTCTTCTAGAAACTGAACCAGTAAAACCTTCTTAAATCTTCAACTTTAATTATGATAGATACAGTATTGTGTTATCATATACTAAAGTAGTGCAGATTATTATCAGGATGTTATAAAGAACTTTTTTTATAATATTATATGTGCAATATTATTACAGGATTATTTTGTTGTACTTTAGGTTGTAATGTATATTTTATACCACGCTGAACTCATTGAAACTTAAACAAATGGGTTACACTAATCTTAGTGCTGCCTCTTGTATTTCACTCTATTCAGTAATGCCATTAACTAATTAATTTCCTTATCAAAGTCCAAAATTTACCTCAGTAAATCATTGTAATAGCCCTACAGAATGATACATATATATCAATGTGTGGTTTGAGGAAAATAGTTGTCATGAACAGAGTGCTGAAGGGTAATAGCTTAAATATTGTACTGTCTGCTTTTCTTTTAGTAGTAAAAAAAAAAAGTGGATTAGGGTATATTGTAGATGGTACTGTATTAACCTACCATTAATTAATTTCAACACTTTCAGTTCAATGTGTAACAATGAAATATAATACAGTATATTATGTAATTTTTATAAAATCATGATCAACCATTGTTATCTTGGTATACCACTGGTACAGTACCAATAATAATGGCTAAAAATGTATTTAAATAATTAGTCACCAACTGCAGCAGTGTTAAGCTTCAAGTGGTGCTTCCACTAAAAAAAAGAACGAGTTCAAGTGCAGTTTCTGTTTCATTATTAATAACTTCATTTTCAAAGCACTTTCTGTACAGCACTTTTTATGGTGAAGAGTGATAGTTTGGTGTGTATGTACTAAATGGCACTTTTGTTGAAACTGAAAATATAGCTCAAAATTCCCTGTGTGAATATCTAGACACAAAAATTGATAATTGAAATGTGAATTTTGTGCCTTGAACAACTAATTGGTTTTAATGGGAACAGAACTACCATATAACTTTTTATCATATAATGCTTATATATAAAGATTTATATATTTATAGATGAAAGTTTTGTTTCTAATCTTGTTTATTCTTAGGCTTCTTTAGAATACTGTAGTGTACTTTGTTTAATATGTTAAGTAGTACTTTCTTCATGCAGTGTGTCCCCAATCCTGTATTAAATGGGCTGTGTTACATTTTAGTTTGTCATTAAGTATGGTACTCTCTGTGAACAAAATAATGCTACATTATAAACAATATGAAAATTATGAGATGCTTAACTCTTGTAGTTGTTGAATCAGTAACTACACATGATTAAAATACTTGAAGAGTACTTGAGATAAGGGTGGACATCTACTACTTTAATTTCTGTATTACAGCTCATGATAGTAATTAAATTAAATCTTGTCACTTGGATGTTTTCAAGGAAGACAGTCACATTGTTTTCCCTCACTTCACCAACACCATATCCACTTCTCCAACACATCTGATACTCTGATATTATTATTTGGTTCCATATACATCTTTGTCTGAAGTCTCAACTTAGCATCATCCTAATCAACATGATGGGAAGTGTGTGTGTGTGTGGTGTATAATTGAACAAGTGTAGAGAAAGTTGATGAATGTGGAATGACAGCATGACTACCTGGGAGTTATTCACGTAAAAGTAGATACAACTTTGCAGTAATTTTCTATGTCCAAAGTATATTTTCTAGCAATCAGAGAGCAAACTAGGAATTTGGGTTTATTCAATTATATTTTACCCCGCTGATGCAGCATTCACCAGAGAATACACCAAAAACAATCAATTTACACTCGAGGAGGAGATTTAGGATGTCATGTGTGATATAAGGATGTTAATGAGTGTGATTGATATTATATATTGCTTTTGCTTTGTGGAATTATTGTGTGGTTTTGTTCTGGACCCGTACTACCAAGTAGAGAACTAATTATTAGGTAGTTATACTGGTGGGTATAGAACATTTTGAAACAAGTACTTTATTGTATGGTTGATGAGATTAGAACTAAGTTTATAAAGTCTTATGTGTCTTCAACAATTCAAAAAGTCAAGACAATAAATAGGAAGTTAAACATTAATTTTTTGCTTCAGATAGCTGTCCATTGTTTGGAATCTTACTTATATACTGGTACAGTACTGTTCTTCCATTTCTCCATCCAAAATTGATAATGCTATAATATATTACAGAATTCTGATTACCATAATTAATTTGCTACCGTAAGTTATTGACAATGAATCTTATAATGATTAACCCCTATATGTGCAGTGTGCCTTTCAGAAGCCTTTCCAATAAACTGCAGGTTCAGTTTTGTAACATTTTGTATAGATTCAATACTCAATGAGCAACATTTTTAGTTCACCCTACTCCACCCTGGCTGTTGTTAGTTGTGGAGGTTCCCTGACATTTCCAGCCTGGCCTGTACCTTCCAAAATGGAGCTCTGAATCATAAATCCATGTTGTCTTCAACTACTCATTACGCCAAAGAGATTTTACCTCTGGTTCGAGACAAGATAGATTTGTGTCCTTAGTAATTATTAACTCAACATGGAAAAGCATTTCTATGAAAATTACTGAAAGGATCTTATTCTTCCCAAAGTTGTTATACCACCGATATTTTTTTCTGACAGACACACAACAGTTTTGGGGTTTTCACAGTATTATTATTAGACTCTAAGTTCTCCACTGTGCACATTCAAGAAATATTACATGCATCTGCAAGATATTCAGTTATAAAAAATGAACAGTACTGATACAAAGAATCACACTTTTTAAAAATGAAAAAAGAAAAATGCATGTTTTTATAAGTAATAAGGCCCAATACATAAAGGTAATGCGTGAAAATGAAGTCATGTAAACGATTATTAACTATAATGGAAATGAACATTTCAATTTAATGTTATGAGCACTAATGTGACAGTACAGTAGCCGACATTTATTCAGGCATGGCAAAATCTTGGGAGTCTACCTGTCAATATCATCTCCTGTACCTGTATACCCAAAGTACTGTATGTAAAGTTCCGTAACAGTACTTGTTTATATCATGCAAAACAATGAAAAAAAGATATTATGAATAAATGTTTCCTAGTTTGGTATTAAGATGGCTGTCGGTAATTATTCACTGTCAGATACTGTGCAGCAACATATACTTCAATACATACTATACATTAAGAAAAAATACTGGATTATATTATTGTAAATATCTGAACAAAATAAATAAATGATGAACGGTATTTACACTTGCACTTGGTTTAATGCTATTTGTAAAAAAAAATTCAAATTATTTTAAAATGGTAATCCACAAAGCATGGAACTCAATAGATACCTCCTGGAGTCACGGTAATGGTTTTCGTCATTCTCTGCCCCATGACTTGTCTTTGATGCGGCCCTTAATGTGGCACCCCATGAAATTCTGCCCTGCCTGGATAACTAATGGTTACTGTACATTATGCTGGAAATGAATGTGTGTTGCTATAAACATTAAGAATGATACAATATTCATGTTTGGATATCATTCCACCCAAAGTGTTTGTATAATTTTATTTTGTGTGTGTAGAATTAAATGCTTATGAAGACTATTTACATTAATACACATGTTTGTAAATTGTTGTGTAAAGATGGCATTAGAATACATCTGCTTCCTTGGCTGTAGTTTCATACTACAGGTATGCCAATTATAATTACAGGCAAAATGCACCTTAAACTGGCAAGGGAGATAACTGTTTGCATATCTAGGATCTCTAGTAAATATTTCTATATTATTTTGTGTTATAGGACAAGTGGCTGTTCATATAACAGTAGCAACTTGAACAAATATAGAATGGGTGGATTAAGATGCAAATAACTGTGTTTTTATAACAAAGTTCTTAATTCCTCCCACATACAATCTCTTTATTCCTGTTTTATGTACTTTAAGCACTGCAGAAACTAATATGAAGACAATACTGAGAGGAATGGGGAAATCTTATGTTCTGTTTCAAATTTGGTATAGAATGATGAGTTTGTTAACTAAATATTTAATTTACTCACATTAACTAAGATAAGTCTAGGGCATTATTTGTATAACTTTGGTCAGTATGTGTGTACACTGAAATAGAAAATCATATGGAAGGAATGTACAAGACATCATACAATTGTATGTTGTTCTAGTCAGTAATTTGCACAGTTTTATGATGGCTTGTGTGGAGCTATCATATGCATAGCTTAATAAAAATAATCTGGATATGATAACTGTATGATTTACCTTGCATTATGAGGAGGAAACCATCCATTCATTATGAAAAAATATAAAGGTTTAAGCATTATACCAGTCTGCTGTAAGTGAAGGGAGTTGAGCATTTGACTTTGGTATTTGAGTACAGTAATGGGTTTCCCTGCAGCCTCCCTGCTCTAAGAAGGGTGTGACTCATTCACACTTTGCATGTATGTATGGATTAATTCAAACGTGTGTACAGTCTCTGAAGGAATTTGTAACTAAAATTTCACAATAAACGAAGTCAAAAAGAATAAAATGCTGTAATAAAAATAACACTTTACCTACCCATTGTACAGCAGTTTTGTCTTTCCTCTTGACTGACTTTGTTTCTGTTCCATGGTTTGTCTGTGGTGGTTGAAACAAAAACAGGCATCCTTGTGGCTGATGTAATGACAAGAAGCTGATCCAATTCAGCTTCAGTAGAGAAAGACAATGTAATTACAACTTTAAAGAATCATCATCAATATCTCAGACAATATTTTCCAACTACTGAATGGAATAGATGTGCATAATTTGTAGAATAATTGAACAGACTACAAATATCAAGGAAAGTTTGTTACAATTTAGACCCATACAACTTCCCTCTCAGGGTGGTACTATTAAACTGCTGCTTCAACACTCGGTTCCTATTATTTTTCTATATAAATTGAGTGACGAAGAGCCTTTTCCTCGAAGAAGTACAGTATTTTAATAATAAGACCCATATTATTGCAAATAAAAAGTATCCATTCCTGACATTGATCTTTTAGATGGAATCACCCTAATTTTTTACTGAACTCACATTTAGGAGTGAAGTGGTCAATCATCCAGTGGTTTGACCAAATTCTGTCAATACATTTTTGAGGTACAGTATATACCGTACCTGATTTACTAACCAAAAACAAATGTGTGAAAACTCTCCCGAATCAAAGGTAAGAGTAACTCATCTGACCTAACCTCCTTAATGATATCGTTTATGAGCAACTGGAAAATAAATTATCTTTTGTTTACAATATTTCTATTTCGGAGAGCTAAGGTATGATGCGCTGGACACTCGTTATCTTTAAAAGGATGAAACAACTGTGATTTGTGTAGCATTTGTGATGTTTTTATTGATATATTAAGAGTTTTCACTTGTTACTAGCACAGTAATTAAATAACAATGTCTTTAACCTCTGCTGTAAAAACATGAAAGGTACCAACAAACAACTAAAAAAAACTCATCATAACAGAGAAAATATACACTGTTACAACTCATCATCATCATCCAATACAATATACACTTACATTATTCAGAAGTATTTTATAACATGGAATTCACTTGCGGGCAAAATTGGACTCCATGTGGCTTCCTCTTTGAAATGAACTCACTCTTGATTTTACTCGATCTTCAATGGTTCCTCCAGAAGCACTCATAATGCTGCGCCTGAAGAAGAAAAAAGAAGGATTTGCTTCATGAATAGTTTGTAGAGTTATTACAGGAAATTTGTGCGAGTGTTTTTTATTTGAATTTCTCTCTGCTTTTGCACACATTATCCTATCTCTAATGAACCCCTTGAGGTGAACTGGCTACTTAGTATTTTATTACCTGTACTAATACAACCCACAACTTTCTAGACAGTACAATTAAAATTACTAATTACAAAACACTCTCTTCTTGTATTTGGTACAGATGGTTTCCTAGGGTATTGTAATGTGAAGGAATCTGTAGCACTCCAATTCACTCAAAACACATCTATAATCCTCTTTAGAGTTTAAATCATTAACTCACTTCATGAACTTCTCCATGGACACCTCCATTTTCTCTTCCTCTTTCTTCTCCTGTGCATATCTCTCCACATTTGCTTTCCGTTCCTTGTCCCTTCGTTTAGCAGCATCCATCATCTCCTGCCTCGCCTCTTGCATCTCCTTTTCAGACAGCTTTTGTTTTGGCTCCTCGTGTTTCTGTTTTCTTGATGAGTCGTAACTTCTATCTCTACTTCTGCTCCGTCTGTTTCTATTGTAGTTATTATGCTTATAACTCTCTCTCCAGTAGCTGTTATCACCACTTCTTTCACCGTCCCTTCTATTGTCTCGCCTTGGTCCTCGGTCAAGGTCCCTATTGTACCTTTCCCTGTCTCTTGCCACAAACCTTTCTTGACTTCTTTCCCTTACTACTGGCCTTTCCCTCTCTTCATATCTTTCTCTACTCCTCCTCCTCCTTAGATCACTGTCCCTCTCTTTTGCACCCCTTACTTCTTTTGACAATTGTCTATGCTCTGATTCATCTCTAGTCCTTTTGAATAATTCTTTCCTCTCGTCATCTGAGCTACTGTCATCTGTCTCACTTGACACCTTCTTTTTCTTGGATTTCTTTTTCTTCTTGTTCTTTGTCGACTTGTGCTTCTGCAATGGTAAAGGAAAGAGGTAAAATCCAGACATACAGACACAAAAACATTTTATTTGATGAGGACATAAAAGTTAAGTAAAAAATGATCATAATTAGCAAGTGTTTGTTGAGAAAGACTAGTTCTTCTACAGTATATGGTTATTCACTACAAGTAATCATATAAAAACTAATACTTACTTTACTCTTTGTCTTTCCTTTCTTTGCCTTCTTCTTCCTCTTTTTTTTCTCCTTCTCAGAGTCACTACTTGTGCTTGAATCGTCACTGGAGTCACTGCTGCTGCTTGATGATATTTTCCTTTTTCGCTTTTTCTTGCTAGCCTTTTTCTTACTGACTCTTTTCTTCTCTAAGGAACTGTCTGAACTGCTGCTTGAAGATTCACTACTGCTGTCTCTTGACTTCTTCTTTTTTTTCTTTTTCTTTATTTCAGAAATCTGGAAAGGAATTGGTAAAGAAGTTAATGAATGGTAAAGCTGTAGAAGTGGATGAAATGACTGCTAAGATGATAAAGTACAATAGAAAATTTGCTTATGAATGGTTGAGGAAGATAACTTAGCACTATTGGGATACAATGAAAGGTATCAAGGAAGATTAGCAGACAGTGTTGTAGAGGTGTGTGAAGACATCTGATAGTTGTCAGCAACTTATTTACTTCATAAAAAGTACAGTACAATAAAGTATTTATTTTCCATACCAATTAATTTCTTTTCTAATTACACTATTCTGACATTAGAAAATTTAGAAAGTTATATACAAGGTAGGCTGCATGAATAACTCTTTATTCTTCTGCATCAGATCTTTTCATTAGCTGAATATAAATGTAAATAATGTGATTAAATGTCTGAAAGTATCCCAAAATTTGTCATTTTTTTGTAAATGAGTTCCACCTGTTAAGACTCACCAGTTGTTGAAGTCGTTGCATTTTCACGGGATTACTTGTAATTTCTTGCTTCGTTTCTTCTTCTCTCTTCCTTATGACTAGAAGAGGATCCTCCATAAGTTTCCTTCGCATATCAACTTGAATGTTGCTTGGGTCACGACGGATAATGGACTCTGGATTGATCTCTAACAGAAAAAAAGGGAAAAGAGATATATAAAAACAGTATGGTACCTCAAACAGTCCAGTCAGATATTACAAGACATTATAAAGCATATAACCTTACTTTTACAAAATGGTGTCAGATACTGCTTCACTGACTCTTATCTTAGTTGTCTTGACTTCCAAAGTGTAGCCAATTTTTTTTATACATAATAAAAAAAAATTTCCTAAGCTTAAACATTAAATAATTTATTGGGCATGAAAAGGGTGAGTGAATTAAAGTACCGTATGGTCCCTTCCACTACACATTCTGTCTCCTAATCTATCATTTTATTTTATTCTTTTCCTGGGCCTGAAGACTCTTGCCCTCTAAAAAAATGGAAATGAAGTACAGTACTGTATTGACAATAATAATAATATACCATGTTCAATAGTATAAGCTGGTTTATTCTGCTGAGGAGGTTGTTCCCCTTCTGGTATCTCCTCCGTATCCTCACTGTGTTCCAGTTGTTCAAATGCCTTGTCAATCTTGCGTCCCAATAAGTATTCTTCACGGCTCACATGACCACCAGGGCCCTGAAAGGAAAATCATATGCCAAGACAATCCTATTTACTATATGGTACAAGCATTACAATTACTATATGGTACAGATATTACATTTCAAAAACTTCCAGTTTAGCTGAGGTAAATTATTGTACAGGAATTACATTTTTAAAACTTCCACACAACTGAAGCTATCTGTACCTGGATTTCAAATAAGAAGCCTTAATTACTCTATTCAAATATTGGGAAGCCTTACCTTATACATCCAATCCAGTTTCTCGCCTCCAGATTTTTGTATTGCACCAGAATCCTCGGCTGTTCTACGGAGAACTTCTCTTTCTCTTTCCTCCTTCAGTTCCCTCTGTAATTCTGCCATTTTTCGATCCTCCTCTGCTTTCTGCTGCTCTGCTTTCCACACTCTCTCCTGATTTTTCATGGTGTGTGGATGCCATGACTTCTTCAAATTCTGGGAAAACAAAGACGGTAAATATGGAAGAGTTGACCACTTTTACGGGGTGAGCTTGGGAAGGGGGGGGGGGGGGCGAGTTTCATCTAACCTAACCTAAGCTGACCTGATTTGACCTGACCTAACCTAACCAGGACCAAGGCATCCTTTAGTTCTAACCTTGGCATCCGCAGGCAAAGTAAGGCAAACTAAATATGAATATAGTAAGAAAACAAACAATTTACAATATAACAATTTGACTTTATAACAATTTCACATTTAAATAATTTGACGTTATAACAAGTTTACATTATAACCATTTCACTTTATAACAGTACAGTATAAGTCAGTCTTACATTACTAAACTCAATAATTTCTTACCAAATCTCCTCCACCCATCTTGAATTGCTTTGGACTTTCTTTCTGGAGCTTCACAAAGACTTCGGTTTACTCCTGAAGTTTACAGTGGGTGCTCCGATGGCCACTCCCTACCCTGGAAGGAATTAAATTCTATATGAAAGGTAAAGGGGATTATATAGTCACACCAACAGTAACACCAGTAATAATAAAAACACCAATATTAACACCAGTAACATCAACAACACGAGGCTGGATGGAGCCATTGCGGATGCCTGTCCGGGATGCAACACAACACCCCATTCTATTAAACACATTATTGAAGACTGCAACGCACACAACCACACTCGCCAACAACACAACATACACTCTCTGAGGGCACTGTGGGAAAGCCCGGTTCAGGCCATGACCTTCCTCAGGAGCTCGGGGCTGCTCGGCCAGACAGCTTGAGGAACTTCAACAACAATAACACCATCAGTAACACCAATAACATCAACAGTAACACCAGTAATAGTAAAAACACCAATATTAACACTAATAACGGTAAATATTGAATGAATTACCGTTATTGCGTACGTTTTTTCTACCTTCATTACCCACTTATTCAGACCATTCTAAGACTATTTTCTTCTATGGCATTTTCTCCGCAAATGCCCCATTTTCAAGATAGGGCATATTCAAATGGGGCATTTTGAAATTAGCCTGACCTTACCTGACCTAACCTAACCTAGACCGCATCAGACTACCAGGACCTAACCTGGGCAGACTACCGGGACCTAACCTGGGCAGACTACCGGGACCTAACCTGGGCAGACTACCGGGACCTAACCTGGGCAAACTACCGGGAAATAACCGTGGTAAAGTACAGAAAATGACCGGGGCAAAGTACTGGGACCTAGCCGGATCTGGCAACACTGCTACAAAACGGTAATTCTTTCAATAAATACCGAAGACTTATACGGTAATTAATTTATAAGTACAGGTAAGCAATGATCTAAACCGTAACACTTATATATAAAGTTACTAAGGGTCGTATGCAAGAACATTCATGGTGTATACGACGGCGTGGTACCGGTATGATGGCTCTGTTGTTTGTGTATGGAGACTTCGTACCAATACCAAGCCATCGTATACACCATGAATGTCCTTGAATACGGCCCCGTGGTGTATACGATGGAGTGGTACCGGTACGATGGCTGTTGTCTGTGTATGGAGCCGTCGTATCAATACCAAGCCATCGTATACACCATGAATATCCTTGCATACCGCCATGACTTCAAACACCAACACAATAATATATTCAATATGACCAAATAAATAAAGACTAAATAAATAAAACCCTACACTTATAATAAACAAACAAACAAACACATTATTTACTTCACAATACAATGTACATTTTGCTCTTATTACAATGATATAGACATTAAAAATCACAAAACCAACCACTCAACTACCTTGTGGTGTGACGTCACTATCCACAACATACAACTACTACGAGCTCAAAAAAGTATTTAACTCTATAATTTATGTACTATAAAATATTCTCCGGTTCCACCTATTCAATATTGCTTAATATTATTTTTTGTGTGAGTTATCTGAGCCTTATTAGTCTAACTTATGTTCTTAGTTTTCCAAAATTCCTATTCGTAACCTAAACGGATTGTAAACGTATTTACATTTTCTGAGTTACTAATAAAATTAGGCAGACTTTTCCAGTTATTTATCATTCATCACTGTTAAGGGGACCATACACGTAGAGGCCAGCAGCCTGTCTGGTCACCAGTGGCCTCAAGTGGCTGGCCTCAGCTTGTACTTGGCCTTACCACACAATTCATTCCATGGTTCAGTCCACCTCACGTTTCTCTAGTCACTATTAGACATACTCTGTATAGTGGTGATCGCTATAGATGTTCTCTAACCACTTCCAACTATCCCTCCTTTCCTTAGTGTTTGTTGTCCCACCTTTCTATCACCCTTTACCTTCTCCTTTATCCTACAAAGTCTTCCAGGACTAGGGTGGTCTTCCTCCATTCTCAAAATCAAACCTAGGCTCAAGAGAAAGTTCATTCTCACACCAATCTAAATGAAAGGTGCTTATGTCATGCAAACTAAAAGGTACAAGAAATATATAGTGCATTTTTAACCATATATACATACCATATTCCTTGGAGATGAGCTGCCTTAATTAGTTTATAATTTAGATACAGTTCTGGTGAAGGGATGAAAATAAGTTGCTTCTCTTGGCCATCAATTTTCAAGTACCTGTACTGTCTTTTAAATATCAAATGAATGTCAAGGTTGGAAACAGTAAGCTAAGAAGTGTCCGTTGAGGGGACAGTAACCTACCATAAGTCACTCAAATTTCAGTCATTTTTATATACCTTACTGTGCAATTTACAGTTTTCAAGACAAATCAATACATACAGAAGAGGGGGTTAATAAATACAGTAGAGAGATACAAAACTTTTAAATGAAACAATCTATTTATGCATACTGTACAACATATTAACATGTTAATTGTTTACAAGAAAATAATTTTGCATAGGAAATATAAGAATACATGAACAGCACACAATCTGTTAAGTGTACTTGTTACACAATTAACATAATCTCATGTCAAATATCAATACTTGTAGTACTGTACTCAAGATCAGAGGGGTGGGGTGGCCAAGCAATATTCAAACCACTTCCATCTCTGACTTTTTCCTCGCTACTTTATAAAAATAATATGAACAAATTATATCTTAAAATCAGTAAACAATGCAGTGAAAGGCTTTAGGATGAAATCTTTCAAATTACTCTGTACATGTTTTAGTAAAGACAGATTGAAACAGAAGAATATAATAGAAGATATGTTGTCACTTTCAAAAGTCATGTTACCTATCCTGTCTGATTGTGAACCCTTTGAAGTTCAATTGAAATATGCAACAGGTACAGTCGCGGCACATAGTCCTTGATAAGGGTGTAAGGGGAAGTCTGTTCAAGGACTATGTGCCGCGGCTGTACAGGGTTATCTCATTCATGACACTATTAATACCAGAGTTGACATTCAAACAGAGAGGTGACAAGATTTGAGAATGACTAATCTTGTATAGTATATAATACATGCAATGAACATAGATACAGTATGAGGAATCATTGTTTTTAAAAAGGCGTTTAATTTACAATTCTGATGATAAATGTATACAGGTATTGTGTAAACTGAAATTTCAGCTGTTATATTACTAACTCAACCATAGTAAATAGAGGATATACAGCACTGTTTGATACAAATTCACAAATTCACAAATTCACAAATTCACATATACAGTACTTGTATCTATACAGTTGTTTATTGTTGTCACTGACAGGTAATGATAAATACAATCCCAGTAACACAGTACAGTTCAACTTAATAACTAGTCGGAGCCATTAAACTGTAAACTACTTAAACTGTAGACACAAAATGAAGCAAAATAATATCCACCATAAACCAGGATAATATATTAATGTTTTGTCATCTACATAAAGAATGAATATGGCTAGGTTGTTAGTAAAACAATACCTACTACCAAGCAATTAAACCTTGTAATATATAATGGTATAACTATACAGTTTATCATTCTTTATAATGACCTATGACTATGCTGAATAAAATCTCACTCACTTTTAATGTCACAATTACACTTTACGGGTCACTTCCATGACATGATGTGTCAAAGAATTTGAAATGGCCCTTAAGACTATACTCTGTATAAACAGTTACAAAAATGTTATCACAGTATTTCATTTTTTAGCGAAATCACTGCTTATCGCTGTTAATTTCTGAAAATTGTGGCATGTAATACAAAGAAAAGCAGTAATGATTTCAACTGGAGTTATTATTCTACAAATATACATATATTACATTATAATTATAATCTTGCAATTACTCTACAGAAAACAAACCTTTCTAGGATCCTGCAATATGTTATATGAAGCAACCATAGCATAAAGGTTATCAATAAATTTTCTGCAATCATTAAGAGCTGCATTGTAACCTGATTTTACCACTTCTACAGAACTACACATAATATGCTGAAATATAAGCAGCCTATTAATTTTATACTTCTTGTTTATTAGCATTTTCATCATCTCTATCTGAGGTGAGAAGATTACTGAGGTACTTGGTGGTGGAGATTGGGGATAGAGTTTCCAGAGGAGGGGCAGAACCTACAGTAGGGGTGGGTGTAAGGGATGGGACAGTTGGGGTGATGGTGGGCAGAGTTGGGGTGGTAGATGCAGCGGCCAAGAGAGGAGAGGAAGTCCGGGAACCAGAGTCACTCACTGATGTTGCTGATCCTGTGCTCACAAATGGATTAATCTGTAAAAAAAAAGAGAAACAAATTATAATTCAAAGCAAGGCCTCAAGGGTAGATAGAGTAGAGAATATTTCCGTTTGGCGTGTGATTTAATGGGGAAAAAAATAAGAAGCTTAAGATGACAGTTTAATTCCATCATTTTCTGGAGCTCAGATTTAGCTGGTGAAAATATCTTCTCATCTTTCCTACATTTTACAATCCTTCACAATATATTCAGCTTCTTCTTGCTTCCTCTTATCTTTCTTTCTTCTTGGAGCATCTTATAGAAACAATACATACTTTATGTAACTTCATACCAGAAAAAAGAAGAAGCATACTGTACACTAAATGACATTACTGTATAGTATAAATCAAACATTAAAGTATGTACTAATAACACATGAACCTTTACTACTTACTTTACTGGCAGCCTGGGCCTTTGCCTGAGCTTTTTTCTCCGCCTTTTCTGTGGTCTGCTGAGCCATCTGTACAGCAGGTAAACGTGCCTGTGGTCTGGGACTTGACTCATCTTCCAGAAACCTGATGAACGCCTGTGACAGCGACTGTCAAGAAGATTAAATCTCAAGTGAAACCGATGTTTGATGTATGATTATTCAAAAAAATATAAAACAAGATACATGAAAATAAAGAATATATAGCAATTAAAACAGAAACTAAGACCTTTAATGATTTTTCTTGAGCTTTTGATTTCTGCCTTCAAAATTCCAACCCAACAACTTACAGAGTGATCAAGGACATCCACTTTGGAAGTAACCCTGACATTGCTGGCTGGTGGTGCAAGGAAGTTAGCAATGGATGAGAGCCATGATGAGCCTTGTGTGTCCAGTCCTGTTCTGGCTCGTTCCTCACCAGAAAAGTCAAGTACCTCTCCTATTACTCGTAGTACCTCTGATCGTTTGTCTCCCGGTGTGGCAAAGTAACCCACCAGTAGGTTTCGGAGTAAAGGCCTGAAATGTGTGCAAAGAGGGTGTGAATAAGTGATAGCAGATATGTAAATACCAAATAGAAAAGAAAGGTTTCCTGTGTGGGGAATGTGCAATAAATAATGTGACTTGAGTTAACAGCTACAATAGTCTAATATAGTTTTATGTGATGAATGAATGAATGAGCACAAAAGAAAAGTACATTACAGTACAATACTACAAGCAGGCAAATTAAAAAAAATAATTGAAGGGGATAAATACTTTTTAAATGGCTGGTACCGAGTCGTTCAAACTACAGTACAGTACAGTATGCCTCAAAAAATGACCCCCTTGGTAATAAATGCTTCTTTGTGGTACTGTCTGGAGGAATTATTAGCCTACATTGGCCCTACAAGCTGCATACAACACCTCATTCCTCTTCAGACTCTTACTTATATAAAGACTTAGGGTGGTACAGTATTATTAAACTTACTCTTCGATGAAAAGATGTTCTGTCTTTAATTTCACATTGCAAAATAATAGGAACTGATGAATGAAGAGAAACTTTTTGTCAAAGGAAGTAGTTTAATAACACGAACCTTACAATCTGCATACAACAAACACCTCATTCCTCTCCACACAACACTTACTTATCAACCTTTCCCTCGGAGGAAGTGCGTAGACAGGCCACCTCATCACGGGCTTTCCTTGCCACTTCTTCTTGTGATGTCACTGTCAGGGTTCATCATATTAATATTAAGTAACTTATTAATTCATGCATAACTGGAATCAATGAATGTTTAAGTAAGTGTGTAGAAATTATAATGAACTATACATTTATATTGTATTATTCACCATGGCAACCCAACAAGTACAATAAAGGATGTTTTTAGCGGTGATACCAATTCAAATACAAAAATTATATCAATTACAATAAATATCTTCCAGGGAGAATTCTTTATAACCTACTGTACTGTAGCTCACAAAACTATCATTAAAGTGTGGCACATTATACAGCACATCATTTTTTAACGATACTTTTGGTAGGTACTGTACATCACTGTGAGAAAAGTAATACTGTACAATGCTAATAATATCTAAATGACCAAATGTGAAGGAATCAGCAGGTACATTTTTTCAGTAGTTCATCAAATCCCTTCAATCACAGTACTATATTCTAGTCCAGGCACCTATTACTATATGGCACTGAATTCACAAATAATTCTAACATAAGGCATAATGCAGACATTCAATAATAATATTCTAAGGTAAAGTAATACTGTCTTGGTATGTAAGAAACTATAAACACACTGTATATTATTGGAAAGTTGTAAATATTCCATGCAGATAAATTACACTGATAACTACAAAATGTATAGATCTTATGGAGCAAATAGTATTACTAATTACTGTACTGTATACAGTACCTGTATATCAATATGGCTGATATTCAAGTGATAACTGATTAACTTTCAGTACAGTATTATCAATCCAATTTCTATTCCACACAATCTTAGTACAGTACCATAATGTAATTAAACTACAGGTAGTATAAAAAAATGAAAGTAAAGTTATGTACTATTGCTCAAAAAAAATAATCCTTATGATTCTATGCTTAAATATACAGTATAACACAATGGACAAAGATTAGGAAATATCACTGGAGTTGTCTTGAGCTGAACTGTTAGCTTCCACATCCAGCAAACCTCAGTAAGGATAATTTTTGAGCAATTGTACATTATTATGTGATGCCTGGAAACATTATAACAGTAACACTGATAAACCTCCAAACAGAAAGGGAATTCTTGGTATAATCTGAAGGAAAGGTTAATTGTTCCTTTCAGACAGACTAATCTGAAACACATAAGGCTATGCCAATAAAGCCACAATATTCCCTTAGTGCTTGGAAAATATTTATCATCAAAATCCTGCTGTTCATCAAAAAAGTCAACTTACATTCTCATGCTTTACTAATACATGTACAGTCGCGGCACATAGTCCTTGACCAAGGTGTAAGGGGAAATCTGATCAAGGACTATGTGCCGCAACTGTACAGTACCATAATTATGTCAAGTACAATACAATACAGTCCTCTGTACAGTATACCATAAGCAATTACCAGTACATAATACTACCAATTTTTTCTTATGCAACAGCAAAAGTTTAATACAATACATATTGTAGGAAAGTTTTATGTAAGCTACCTGTATGTTTAAGTATACTGTATAGTAAAAAAATTCACACCTGTACCATGAGTGGAATTTGTACTGATATTCCATATACTATATACTGTATTCAACATATCCATATACAATTTAACTAAACATACCTTATATTAAGCTGTAATTTTCATGTTTATAGTATAGTACTGTACTAGTATAGTAATCATAATGCAATAAAAACCAGGAATGCATAAATGCATTTTCAAAATTATCATGAACATTTTAAGCAGCTGTAGGAAAATTATGTGAGTCATGCCAATAAGAAATATTACAATGGCTCAGGAATTTTCAATACAAAATGGCATTCCATATTTGCAAGCAAAGCAAGAGAAAAGTTTTGAAGTAAGCAACATGGGGATGTAGAACCTTTTGAGGCATATGCAATTCATACATTAAAATTTCACAAACTACTGTAACTACTTGTACCATTATGTCTCATAAACTCAGCCCTTACAAGATACTGTACACCAAAGATATAAAGAATGCAGAGGTAAAGTAAAGCTCAATGTGTCTTCTCAGGACTGAGTCTATAAGTCTTACAGTAAGGTCTACATAGTAAAGGTCTACAGTACACCTATCAATAATTATTATTCTAGAATCCTGTGAAATTTAAGGCACTTATGCAGTCTGAGAAAAATTGAAGGATTTCATGTATGAAAATCAAAAATTAAAATAGGCACACTATAGTTCATTGGCTGTTAATAACTGTAAAAAGAAGTTGTGATAATTGTAAACAATAAACATTCTCTGAAAGTAAAATAATATAAACCAGCAATAAGGGAAAAATAAAATCTATGACCATAAAAACGTCTGATGACAACAGAATAAGAAATGTTGTGTGAGGCAGCAGGGAGGCAGCCTGGCTTGGTAATGTCAGGTGAGGTAGGTGAAGGGAGATAAGGAAGGGTGTACAGGTAGGAGGATGGGTATTACACAGCCACTGGCCCTCATGCACCCACCAGTACCTGATGTAATACTCACCCCCCCAAGACCTGCTACGTGCATACACTCCTCCCTGCTGCTCTTGTTGATGCTTCTGTCTGCTGCTGCTGTCCATAGCTAGGGTAAAGCCGGTCAAGGTGGACTGCCGCGCGTCATGCTTAATGCTACACTTCTCAATGGGGACACTCTTTCATTTTCAACGATTTACAAGAGCTGCTCAAACCTCAGATTCAAATATTCGCATCAACTATTTATGGGAAACAAATTTTTTTTTTTAAGCAAAAGTAACAATTACCTAAACATTGATTATCTGAATTAAGTACTTTGTTAGAATACTGTAATAGGGGATCAAGTATTATTCAGTCACTTCTGTCTAAAATTTCTCCTTTATTCACTGCTGAAAGCCAGGGAGAGGCAAAATTACCATATTTGTCAATGTTAAAAATAATTCTTTGGAATATTACTGAAACTGTTCATATCCAGATTATATTTTCTTATTTTAAAGGTGTTTTAATATTTACTTTATATATATAACTTCCAGGGAGTAGAGTAGTACATAATGATTTATACAAGAGAGGTTGGTAGCAGCTCTTACAAACCTAAGACTTACACAGCCATGCATTAGTTGAAGGATGGATGGATGTAAACATGCTGGGTGTCAGGTCCCAATGGACAGTCAGCCTCACCCACTCTGTCATGCTCACCTACTTACCCATGCTGCTTGGTTTTATGGATGGATAACATTCACATACAAGCTCTCATAGTTTCATATCATTACTTTCACCAAGCCAAGTAAAAACAGGAAAGCCAAGCTCTTGAAAAAGCAATATAGTCACATAGGGAAAGTATATTATAATCAAAGACTACAATACTCAGGTAACAGTAGGACACAACTTTTGTTTACTGCTGTACAACAAATGAGTAAAAAAGAAATTGGTGGGAATTTCACTACGACCAACTACGAATAGAGATGGAGGACTTATTTTGACTTGGCTTTACAATGACGATGGTCAACTTTCTACAAGTATAAAAGTACTATACTGTACTGGAAACAAACATGTACTCTATCAAAAGTAAAATTAAACACTAACATACATATCTTGGGAATGTAATCGATCAATGCTAATTATAGCAGGCTTAAACAATACTGTCCACACTTCCAAAAGCAATAAAAAAAAATGAAAGAAAAAAAAGGCATCTATCATAATTATTCTTTTCTCTGATAAACGGTAAATGCATACAGGTGAAGCCAATAGGACACATCTGATTGGCTGATTTGTGGACCCTAACCTCTGGGTGACAATCTTCAACCAATTAGAGTAACCATATATGTTATTTGCTGTGAATAATTACTATATGTTAGAGAGAAACAAAATAGTGATTGAGTTTCATCAAGGATCAGTAACCAATAAAAAAACATAATATTCTTAGCAAATCAGATCACTGGCTTTACATTTCATTTGTAATATTTTGTAGTACATTTGCTTTAGTCAACGTCAAAATCACTGGCTTTATATTTAATTTGTAGTATTTTGTAGTAGATTTGCTTTAGTCAACGTCAAAATTAAATACTGTATCCCACTCTTCTCTAAGGAAAAAATATCTTGGCAAGCACTCACGGGAACTTCATCAAATTAAATATAACCTTACAATGACTTTTCCCACGGTAGAATATTCAACAACTTTCATAATGAGATATAATACGATATGTTAGATGGTTATAATTATGTAAGGATTAGCAAATTATGTTAAGGGAGAAACAAAGTACCCGAATATTAATTTACTGCATGAAGGAGATTAATATAAACATCAGCACAAGTATTGAAGTTAAGGGCGACATCTGTTGCAGGTGAAATAAAAGGGTTACTGATTACTCCAAACTAGGTTACAAAACAGATTTCCCTTTCCTCATATACAGAGGTACACTCGCAATCCAAAATATGTATATCCAGGCTTGCTTCGAATAGCCTGATCGAGTATTAAGCGAGCCCAAGCAAATATGAAACAGGAATAGCATTGTAATTGGTTCACTGTATGTCAGATGATTCGACACTTCAACAAGACCTGGATACAAATATGAAACAGGATAAGCGTTGTAATTGTTGGTTCACTAGTATGTCAAATGATTCAACACTTCAACAAGACCTGGATACAAATTTTGGATTGGGAGTGTACTGTAGTCTGTTTCCTGCCATAGTTTGGAGGACTTAGTGGAGCCTTAACTTGACTGCAACAGAACACCCTCTTACTGACCCTGAAAATTAGTATCATGCAGGCTTAGGAAAACAGTTAAATAAAAGAAAAACTAGCAGAATATTCCTTTAAATTAAATCATGTAGAGAGGAGGAGCTGTTGAGTCCCATTCATTACTGAAATTATATACATTTAATGAAGTATATAAACCTTCCTTCCATTTAACATTGTTTGCAGAGAAGGTTTCATGAAGAGGATTAAATGTCAGAAATGTCTGCACAAACTTTATGTATATATGGTATATTGTAGTGGCAAACTGTGATCATGCTTAGAAAGAGCAATAGATAATTGAAGTAAATTATTTCCAACTATAAAATGATGATAGTATACAAACATTAAGGGGATAATTTGTTTTGGAGTTCACATAGCCTTCAAAAAACTGCAACAAAACAGATTCCATACTTATGTAGTGAAGTAGTCTGTTCTCTGGCATAGTTTGGAGGGATAAGTAAACCTCCAATTTCCTCAAAACATATTATCTCCTTAAATTGGAACTGTATAAGACAGAATAATATACATTAATAATTCCAATGCATATTCTTCAATGTGCTGTTAATATATAACATCATGCAACATGCAGTGCACTCAAAGACACTCCCTGCATGCAGTGGTAGTGGTAGTGGTAGCAGTGGAAGTAGCAGTGAAAGTAGGAGTGTGTGGGCATGATGGTACAATCTCACCAGGCAGTCTGAGGTGCTAAGTCACTCAGCGTTACCTTGTGAGATTACACTAGTACTAGCCCATGTCAAAGGTGCTGGTGTGAGGTGGATGGAGGGGAGGGGCACGGAAAATATTATAAGCAAGTCATTATTTACAGTTAAGGTTTTACACACTTCAAAGGCCTATTGGTCCTTTCATGGCTGTATTCATCAACTAGAATATGGTACTGTACTTCAGAAGACTAATCTCTATAGTACTACTGTATGATAAATATGTTCCTTTTCAAGTGGACATCTTCCCATTAAAGTTTTGTTCATAAAGCTAACAAATTTATAATTTATTGTCACTTATAATTCCCAGGTAATGTTCCAAATGTCCGGGCCTGTTGGCACACTGAGCAGCCACAGGTGAATAATATTTTAGCTTGTATGATTTGTGATGAAGATTTGCTATAATATATTATTGTAAATAATTGTGACTGAAAGTAAAAACTTGCTGGTTTTTAGTGAAGCAACTGTTTCATGCTGTTAGTACAGTTGGTCCTATTCCTTACTTATTCTAATAAGGTAATACAATCTGCCACAGGAGGAGAAATTAGCTTGTGAAAAGATGTACACAGGTTAAATATTCTGGCGTCTAATTACTTAAAGCTTTATATAATTTCCTAATGCATCTCCAAGAGTCCTACATCATACATGTATTTTATATTGGAGTTGCTAATTGAATCATACAGTATATATATTCCTAGAGTACCTGGTACTACTGTGTGTACTTGTAAAAGTAAAACTTATATGTTGCTTATCTAAGTCATGCTTCGTATCATAAAGTGAAAATCTTTTCCATGATATTCAATGATAAAATCCCAGGGACACAATCACTATATCCCATCTTTGAAATGGATTTGTCTTGATTTATCAAAACACATCATTGCTAACAAAGGTATTGTAACTGATAAAAAAAATATACAAAAGTTGTTTTTAAACAAGACAAAGAAAAATATTAATATAACTAAAATACCACTATTCTAAACTTAACAAACCAAACAACAATCCAATAACCGAAGCGACATTCATCGTCATCAAATAAAGGACAAAATCAGGAACAAAGTTTTAACTCATACATCAAATACTTTAAAATGCAATCAAAACTAAATCAAACAGTGCTTCTCAAACTCATAATGAAAAAAATTATAAAGTACAAAGCAAGCGTGTGACCCTCACAGTGGGGCTCGGGTTACACATAAACAAATAAACAGTGAAATTCTTAAAACAAAATAAAAAATAAATAAGGAGAACCAGATGAAATAAAAGTAAGTGTGGAGCAGCAGGTGAGGGTGCAGAGTGGAGTGAGGGATGAGGGAGGAGTGAGGTGAGGAGTGAGGGCCTCAGGTGGGTTGGTCGCAGCATAACACAATACCAGTCGGCAATTTGTGGCGTAAACGCACCGCAAATCTACCAGCTGATATTTGGTCATGCTGTGTCCTCCTTGGCTTAGCTTATTTTGCTCTTTTTTTTAATATTTATTTATATTTTCGTTCCTCCTTGTAGGTAGCGGACCAATCACCACGAAGGACCGAGAAGCCAGCAACCACATGCCCCGGCTGAAGCTACCAACCACCATGCTGCTGGCTTGGCTTGTGCAAATGTGTGTGGACGAAATTTTCACTTAATGAGCCAAATTAAAACTGAAGTACAGTAGTGTAATATATACTGCACCAGGAATGTATATATTCTTCACCCACTGAGTAATTATCAGTGAATGAACAAAACATTCACAATACAATACTGTGTTGGGCTTCTCTTACTTACAATTCAAAGCAGCAATCTACCACTTATTGTCCTGACTCATGTCGGTAGATGTAAAGCAACACGAGTTAAAAATTAAATAATGCTCGTTAGCACAAAATTACTATTCCATTCCTACTTTCTTCACATTTATTTAGAGTATTTTCTAATAAATCAAAGGAATTACTTTTAATACATTAAGAAATTTTGATAGTACTGTTCATACATGATCTGTCCAAAAGGTAATATGAACAGCATGCCAAAATGCAATAAACATATACAGTAAAAGTCAAACTCTTCATAACCACATGCAGTCCATAATTCATACCATGTGACAAAACAACAGTAAAGGTGGCGGTGATGACATAACAAAACAAACCCTAATAAGGATCACTACATTACCTTGAGCCTTGAGTGCCGTGATCATCTGTTCCTTCTTTGTGAGTTGTTCTCCAAGACGTCCTGCTGCTGCCAGTCCTCCTTGTGCCTCATTTAGTTGACCCTATAATGAATAACACTTACCGTATATAACATATTTAAGTACCATCACAACATTATTTCCTATAAATTTATTAAAATGGGGGGGGGGGGGGTAAGATGTAGGCTACTGTAGTTTGCAAATATGTGAATACTATTTTTTTTTAAACTGTAGTTACTATACAAAGGAAATCATTCCAAACAATAGTGTTCAGACAAACTGATAATTCTAGCTATGATAATTACAGCTGGTCTGTAGACTTAATGAAAACAGGAGGAGTAACCATAGTTTTATCAACAAACCTTGAAAGCATTAAGCTGTGATGTGACTGATGTAACTCTGGCTTGTTCTTCTTCCAGTTGTCGGCGAGTGCGCTCTGTGGCTTCACTAATCTCACGAGCCTGGTTCTTCTGGAAGTCTTGTAACACCTGCAATACACCATCATGTTGTTCTTTCATACTTATAGCTTACAGAATGATTTTTAACAATTTTCATATTCTAGAACTACCGGTAACAAGGATGTACAGTAGTGGCAACATATGGAACATTTAATAGTAACATGCAGAAGCAACATATTTACAGTATTCATGCAGGCTTTAAAATTTCAATCAAGGGAAAAAAAAAAAATGTAACAAACATCATAAGACTGCAAACAGCACAAGAACTATGACTGAAGAAAATCTGGCAAAGTAACCTCTTATGATTTCTTTATAACTTAACTTTACTGTAAAACTGAGAGATCATTACAGTACAAGGGTTGAAGAATGACTGATGTGTTCCTCTTACTATCTCTAGACAAAGAAAGCTCATTGATTCAGACCTGCTGTAGTGTTGTAAGGGATTGCTGACTGGTGTGTGCAGCTTCCTCTGCTGTATGGAGACGGAGAACAGCATCATCCCGTTGTGCATTCATTTTTCTCACCTCCTCCTGAAGAGTCTCCACTTGTACACTGGCACGTTGGCTGAGGGAATACCATACCATCCACAGTTAGGTGGTGACAAAACAGGGTAACAAGGGTTGTGTGGTGAATGAGGAAGAGGTGAGAGAGATGGGCTGCTATCGGTAGATATATGTTAAAAGAAACTGTAACCAACATTGCAAGCATAAAGCACGATAAAGCAGTGGCCAGCCTTCATTGCATAATACAGAAGCTAGGGTTCTTCAATATCTCTCTAGTAATAAATATATAAACAGTATATATGCATTGATTTTCACAGGCAATATAAATACAAATAGCCTACTTTGCATTAGAGTAAAAGGTAGAATGATTGGTAAGCTTTTCTTCCATCTTGTTCAGGGTGGAACGTAGTGTTGCCTCACGTTCCTCAGCCTTCAGTGCTTCACCAGTGTAAGTCTCCTCTACCGACACCAAGTGTTGACGTAGTCGTTCACACTCTACTGACAACCGTCCCTCGCGCTCTCTCACAGTACTCAGCTGTAGGGGGGCAACACAGTTTTGGTTATTTGGAGATTTAGGTCCTACAAAACAGAAAATCTATCCCTACTAAAGCAATGTGTTTCATGGTACAGTCTGGGAAGTAATAGACTCTCCATAGTAAAGGTAACAATAATAGAAACTTTGTTAACAACACATGGTATTAATGGTAAGGATATTATTACATCAACAACAACAACTTACTTCTTTGGCTTGGTCCTGGTACTGTGTGTTGAATTGGGAATTGGCCATCCTTAGCTGGTCCCTCTCTTGCTCCAAACTAGACAACTTTCCTTTCAGTGTCTCTATCTCTTTGTGCAATCCAGCCATCTGAAACACAGTTACCAAGTACTGAATGATGTCCAGAAACAGATAGATAGTTTGGAAGAAGCAAATCTTTGGTATACTACAGTTGTGGACAATCATGCTTTACAAATCTCTCAAGCTATACCAAATTCAAATGAAATAACACTAGCAAAATCATGCTTCAAGTGATCTAGACATTAAATCAGAGTGGTACATGATTCCCAGAGAGAAAAGAAAGTATGTGAATCAGTGCATACCTCAGTTTTGTGAATGATACTCTCTGCTGCACTTTTCTTAAGGTCTGTGTTGGTTGTGGTGAGTGCATGCATCTGTTCCTTCATAGAGGCCACCTGGGCTCTAGCCTCAACAAGTGCTGCTTCTTTATTTTGTACCTCTGTAGTCAGTTTGGTCTGTTCCTCTCTGCCCTCCTGGTTGGTCTGTGGTAGAGGAAACAGTCTCAAGTCAAATTATGTAACAGATGCAAGACAAGAAATATATACAGTATATTAAATACAGAAAAAAAAAATATTTGACTATTTCATGTCTTTGGTTCTATATCATTTGGATGTAATAAAAATGCACATTCTTATGATACCTGTGAGAGAACTTGAGTAAGGCGTTGTATCTCAGCATGATAGGACAAACTCTCTTGGTGTTTTTGTGTGATAGCAACAATCATCTGGTCTCGTTCTCCTTGTAGTGCCACAACCTGTTGATGAGTTGCTTCTTGTCCATTCTCCATATCTTTCCTTTTGGTCTCTGCTTCCTCCATCTTTAATGTAATGTTTTCTAATTCCTTTTGTAGCTCATTTTTCTCCTTCAAGATCTTTTCTTTTTCAGTGTTGATGCTTTCCACCTCTTCAACCTGACTAAGCAGAGTAGAAATTTTAGCTTGTTTCTCCACCAACAGACCATCTTTCTCTCCCAGTGCCAGAGAAAGGTCTTGTGCCGTGCCTTCCTTTTGTGACATCAGGGACTCATTTTCCCTTTGCAACTGTGCCACAAGACTTTTTTCACTGTCTAAAGCACATTGTAAGTTAGACAATTCCCCGGTGAGACTGAGCAATTCTTCATTGGCTTGGACAAGTTGTGTGGTCATACCTTCCTTATCTAGTTGTACAGTGTTAAAATCTTCTCTCAGTTTCTTCATAAGCTCTTCTTTGCAATTTCCATTACCTGTTTCTTCTTCTAACTTTTCTCTTAACTGGAATATTTCCATTTCACTTTTTTCCAACATTTCCTTGGTCAGACTTAGCTCCTCTTTCTTTTTCTTCAAATCAAATAATTCTTTGGACTCCGTGTCTAATGTCTGCTTCTTATAAGACTCAGATTCTTCATGCATGCAGTCAATTAATTTGGTTAACTCCAATATCTTTTCCTCCTTTTCTTTCAGGGACTGCTCAAGTGCTGTGTATTTTCCCTTGATTTTTCTAAACATATCATCAGTTCTTTCTGCACAATAGTCAGTTTTAAATATCTCAGCAAACTGTTCCAAATTTTGAGACAAAGCATCAATCTTGTCCTCTTTGTATATTAACTGTGACCTGACACTGTCCAATTCTTTCTGTAACCTGTCTTCTTCATTCCTCATAGATGGTGAATTGATAAACTTTTCCCTGAGAGTTGACTTCAAGCCTTCTATCTCCCCTTCAAGAACTCTAATAGTGCTATCCTTCTCCTCTACTGCTGCATACTGAGCCAATAACTGCTGTCCAAGAGACTCCCTTTCATGTTGAGCAAGGGTCATTTCTGCCTGCATTGCTTCTATGCGTTGAGTGAGTGAGGTCATGCGGTCCCTCAGTGTGTCCCTTTCATCCTGTAATGTTACTGTGGCAAGGTCCATTTCCTGTGTTAAGGATTCTAATTGCTTCTCTAGGGACTGCTTTTGACCTCTGAGTGAAGCTGCCTCTGTCTCCAAGTTAGCAAGGTTCCCAGTGTGACCTTCTGCTTGCCTTAGTTGACCCAAAAGGCCTTCTCGTTCTCCCCTCAGATTAGCCACTTCCACCTCCAGGTTACCACGTACCTCTGATAGTACTTCCACCTGAGCCTGAAGTGCCTGTATCTCTCCTGAATTATCATGTCTCTCACATCTTGGCTCATCATTTCTCTGTTCTCTTGTATCTTTTACCCTACTTCGTTTTTCCTCACTTAGTTCTCCGTTCTCTGCCACGGCCCCTCCCTCAGCTTCACCCCCCTCAGACTCTTCTTCTTCAATTGTGGGAAGGCCACGACAACTACCTTCAGGAGGTGGACGGACCCCTTTCTGTACCTCTTCAAGTTGGTCCCTCAAGTCCTCACATTCTCGTTCCACTTCACTCTGTGAGCCATAAAAACATACAGTACTGTACATACAAACTGTACATTAATTGCTACTGTAATAATAAATTACAAAGGCATTAAGGGTGCTGCCCTGGCAAGTGGCAACAGCAAATAAGCAGACAAAGAGGTTTCTCTTGGGACAACCACAAATTAAGAAGCTGGTGTAACCAGGATGAAGAGGAAACAAAGTTATGGAGAGTCAAGAGAGTAACACTGTGAGCTCCAGGACCAATGCTTCTAAGTAAAGAAACTATAACCATCAAATGGTGAGTTTCATGAATTTCATAAAAGTAAACCAATAAAATATCAAATGAGAGGAATATATTCAATATGTCTTACCCTGGCCATATCTGCCTCACTAAGAAGATCTGTCTTTTCTCTCAGTTGGTGTGTTAGACTGGCCACATGATGTTCCAAAGTGTCACGCTGCCACACTGCCTCTCCCAATACACGGATGAGAGCTCCTACACCACCATCACCACACTGGTACATTGGGAAAAATGGTCTAATACTTGCTAATTTTGCCTTGGTAGTAATAAATAATAATATCAACATAAAAGGCTCCTAAATAACCACAGGAGTCCAAGAATAACACCTTAAATACTTCAAGGAATACTGTAGTCTTGATAATCATTGGATGTTATTTTCAGAAAAATTGTTACCATCATTATCACCCGATATTATAAACATGAGTACTGATGAAATAATGAATCAATACATTATGCAGAACAAAACTAACCTCTTTGTTGTGGAGAGCCAAGGCTTTTTTCACCTCCTCAGCTTCATCTGTCTTGGCTTTTCTGAGAGTGGTGAGATCTGTGTCTGTTTGCCTTAGCTTGGTGTCCAGTTCATTCAAGCTGGTCTTGGCCATATTTAGTTCTTGTGAATTTGCTTCTAATCTGGACTCCAGGATCTCATTCATGGCCTTGGAGTCATTCACAGCTTGGATGGAATTTTGTAGCTCTTGTTCTAGGCAATTCTTAGTTTTTTCTAAACTAGAAATCTTTTCCTCCAGCAAATTCTTCTGACTCTCTTCTTCCTGGCTACATTTGTTCTTTTCTATATGTAATGAGAGATCAGACATTTGTCCTGTAAGAGATGCTACCTTTTGGTTCATTTCTTCTACACTCTTGTATGCATCTGTTGAATTTGCCACTGCACACTCATAAGACTTGCTAATTTCAGCTTCTGCTTCTCTGGCTTCTTCTAAATCATTCTTTGTTTTCTCCAAGGTTGCTTTCAGTTCTGTGTTACATTTACATACATCCTCATACTTTGTCTGTAAGGCCAACAGTTCCTCTTGGTGGTTGTTACTGTCTTGTAATAAAGAACATTGTAATTGTTCCCTCTCTCGGACAATCTTCAGTTCCTCCTCAAGTTTCATTCTGCCATTAACTGCTTCTCCTTTCTCATTTTCCAACTCCTGAACAGCCTTTTCAAGCTTTTGAATAGAATCCACCTTGTTACTTAGTTCTGCTGTTAACTCTGATAACTTTAGATCACCTGCATCCATGTCTGATGTTAGCTTTGAGAATGTTACATCTTTCTCATGTCTTATACCTGCCAGTTCTGCCTTCAGGTCCTTGCATTGTGACTCCAAGTGCTGTATGTGTGCTTGGTGTTGTTCTTCCTGCTGCTGCTTGTCTGCTTGGGTCTGAGCAAAGAGCTGTGTTATTTCATTGTAAGACTCTCTCAGTGTTTGTGCCTCTTCTTGGATTTGTTCTTTCTTTTTCAAGATAAGCTCTGTAAAGGAAAACAAAAGGCAGATAGTATAGTTACAACAAAAACAACAGTGTCCCACTGACACTAATTTAATGGATGTGTAATAAACTATACGAAAAATTATCGTAAAATGGAGTCTATACAGTAAGTACTGTAATTAGTTTCTCACCAAATCAAACATATTAACTGAACTTTTTAAGGCAAATACTTGAAAGAGGCTTATGAGAGATTTGACTTTACACTACAGAAATAAACCCTCCTCAAACAGTAAAATGTTCAAGCCTCCATACTGTTGATGGTTACCTCCTATCTGAGAGTATCCCATTCATCCATCTATAAGTTATCTGGAAGTAACCCATCCATCCATCCAGAAGTGATCCAAGGATTGGTTAAGGTTAAAAAATCAAGACACTAACCGACTGCTGCTTGGTGCTGACTGTCGAGTTCCATGAGGTTCCTGAGTTGGTTTTGGTTTTCATTATCCAGCGCAACACATCGTTCCTTCAGTTCCTTCACTTCAATACTATCATCTTGGGATCCAACCTGGAATTTAAATGATGGTTATACTATGGTGTACTTTATACTATGATATATACTGTACCTAATTACCCTAATACAATACAGTACTGTATACAGTATATTAAATTTGTATCTGAGGATGTGGCTAAAATAATTTGAAAATAAAATCAAAACTTGTAACAATACTCTGAATCATTTCATGTAGACAAAACATAATTTAGTGCAGGTAATATCTGATGATTACTTGATGTATATCACTGAAAAAATATAAAATCAAATTGTTACATAAAAGCCCAACACAACAAACTGCTTACTTGTTGAGCTGCTTGGAGTTGTGCCTGGAGAGTGCTGACTGTTTGCTGCAACTCTGCATTCTCATACTGCAAAACCTGAACGTTTAGTGTGTCAGTTAATTACTCTCTCTCTCAAAGTATGATATGATTACAACAAAACTTACAATAACTGGTGTTTCTGTAATAATTCAAAGACCTACAATGTGTGGTGACATTGCACTCTGGGAATTCCTAATACTGTAGTAGGCTATCCATCCTTGGGTGGTAGCCTACCTGCCTGTCCACTAGTCTGCATTAATTAATTATCCTCTATAATTATGCATAACATGACTACTGACCCCAAACCAACAGTGATAACCAGACTTATCATTATGTATATTGTTGTGTTGCTTTTGTTATGTAGCAGCTACACACAGCATCAACTAATAACATTCAGAGACCACATACTTTTGACAAGGTTAAGCAATGAAACATTTGAATTATTAGTTCAGAAATGTGCTACAGTACTGTATTATAATGGTGTAAAGAACACTACATCTCTCTCTCATAATTTTTTCACACAAGACTCTGTCACTCTTTAACACCCATTGGGCTCATAATAACATCAGCCACTGGACAACAAGTGGTTCATCAGCAATTGTACATATTTTCGTGAGAGAGAGAGAGATAAGTGTGTGTGTGATAATCGCGGTACTCACCTCCAACGTGTCCTTCCCATCACTTCTCGCTGCCCCGTCACTCTTACTCTGCAAAGAAAGAAGGACAAAAATGCAACTTATTACTCCAAAAGGCGTTCGAGTTGTTTAGGAGTCAGCAGTGCTACAAAATTTACGATAGATTACTGCTGCACTATGGAGTAAAATACAGCACGAGTATAATATAGCCTTGAAACCACTCTAACCCACACAACCTTCAAATACGTCGCATCTACAGTATAGGCTATTATAATATTATATCTCTGAAACATGTGAGTGGCTTGGTGTGAAAATGGCTCCAACTAAAATTGCGCAAGGTGCCATTTTGTCTATCTGAAGAGTTACGTAATACATACATGCATATATAGAAATCGTATTATTATTATTATTATAGCACGAACGAAAGGAGGGACAGCAAGCAAGATAAAAATATAGTTGAAATTTTGAAAGGAGGTATCCGTGGTCGTAGGGGTGAAGAATATTTATAGTGCTTAGTACGTACGGGTAAAGTTTTGACACTGGCAAAGAAACCTCCTTATAAATCACACTATAACGCCTTACCATAACCTATAATAGTGTACAGTCGGCGGCTAAAGTCCTGTCGCCACATCTGCCAAGTCATGAATTAATTAAGTACAGTATGGAAATATAAGCTTCACAGAATCGTAAACTGAAAGACCATAAAAGTTTATTAATTAGTCCCCCTGGATAGTGTAATGTTGTATGGTGTATGTGTGTGTGTGTGTGTGTATGTGTGTGTGTGTGTGTGTATATGTGTGTGTGTGTGTGTGTGTGTGGGTATATGTGTGTGTGTGTGTTCGATTATTATTCTTTATGTTATCCTCCAATCAGCAACGAGTGAGGCGACATGTACAACTTTTACCACCGACTGTACATTACGTAGAGTCAGAGGTGCAAGTTCCATATATATATACCTATCCTCAACTTAGAAGAAAAATTAAGTATAGTTACCGTATATAATAAATGTGTTGTAATCAATTAGCGACGCTGTACAAATTACCTGGCAAAACTTCACCATGACACGGGAAATGCCAGACTTTTTTATTGTGACAGTGTTTTATAAATTGTTAAAAGACTTGCTACAAAAATAGTCTACGAAAGTTAATAATATTGTTTAGATTTGCTGCAAAAATAGTCTATGAAAGTTAATAATATTGTTTAGACTTGTTACAAAAATAGTCTATGAAAGTTAATATTGTTTAGACTTGCTACAAAAATAGTCTATGAAAGTTAATATTGTTTAGACTTGCTGCAAAAATAGTCTATGAAAGTTAATATTGTTTATAATTCTATCCAACAAGGTGACATAAACTCTTACAGGCCATGCAACTCTTACTATTCTGAATTAAGATTGGCTGGAGTATACTCGCAGATGAGGTTCCCCACTTACTTACTACTTACGATTGCTCATTTTTTGACAAGAGTAGCTGACCAACTTACCTAACGTTACATTGGATAGTCTTCAAACTCATTACGTTACATATACGAGGCGGGAATGCCAACAATACACTAAATGAAATAAATAGTAATCTTGGGTTAAGGGACACTGTGATATAGTAAAAAAAAAAAAAAAAAAAGAAATGGAAGTAAATTAGTCCTTCAAATATAGCCACGAAACCCCTTGCACCTATATGGAAGGAGTTTGTTTCGTGGCATAGTCAGGAGGAATTAGAAGCCACCAGTTCTCATATACGTTCACAGGGTACTTCAATGATGTCTATATCCTGTACGATAGATCCAAGTGGTATGAATACGAAAGCATCCAAACCATCAACGTCACAGCCTAGCCTAGCATTACCTAATTTATGCTTCTTTCTACAAATTGAATCCAGGCGCTGCATGAACACTTGTGGACCAATTTACTGAACACCTGCAAAGGTACACACACAACTGCTTTCAACTACCTCCAACACACACAGACATACAGGCATACACACACACACATTATGACTTTACCAGCACCACAACCAACACTATACTGTAACATGAGTATACTGTAACACTGATGACTTTGTAACTTAGGTTAAAATTTAATGAAGTTGCAAATTATGCTTTACACTAAAACAAAACAACAACGGTGAATATACCAATAATAATAATATTGGTTTAATATAAGTTGCGACACGTACCATACTCATAATTCACTTGTAAACCATTATAATTAGACGAGCTAAGTATACAACGTGAATACAAAATGTAAGCTTACCTCACAAATGTGCCCATGGTTGATGAGATGTGTCCAATAACGAGGCTGGACACCCAAGTAACACGGAATATTACAATAACTAAACCCACTCTCGCTTACTGCCAACAACACAACTTGAATCTGCCACCACTACTACGAGGACTAAAATGGGTGTGAGTCTCTGAGAACAGGGAGAGTACGACTTCACCCTGGGACGACTGGAGGTGGACTGATCTGCCTCCCAGCTCTAACGTCACACGATAAGAATGGCCAGGAAGAGGAAGGGTGGGGCTCAGGGGGTTGTGTGTGTGTGTGTGTGTGTGGGGAAGGGAGGAAGGGAGGGAGGAACCTATACCTACCTACCTACCTACCTACCTACTGCATGGGGAGAGAGAGAGAGGGGGGGGGGTCGTTAGAAGGAACATGAATAGAGTTAGGGTGTTTGTATTAGTGTGTGTGTGTATGTGTGTGTGTTCAAATCGATAAGTGAAGGCACAGTGTATGAGGGAAATAAATTACAGCCTTCATACTACAATAATAATCATATGCACTGCAACGCCAACTCATTACAAACCACGCAATGAATAAATGAATATGCAACGTAGCAACGCACGTGGCAAGAAATTGGAAAACTCAGAAAAACGGGAAATTGTTGATGAAGGACAAAGAAATGAGCGGGAAATAATGAGGGAGGGAGGGAGGGAAATAATGAGTGACTGAGGGAAGGGAGGGAAATAATGAGTGAATGAGGGAAGGAGTGAATGAGGGAAAGAGGGAAGGAGGGAAATAATGAGTGAATGAGGGAAGGAGGGAGGGAGGGAAATAATGAGTGAATGAGGGGAAGGATGGAAGGAGGGAGGGAAATAATGAGTGAATGAGGGAAGGAGGGAGGGAGGGAAATAATGAGTGAATGCGGGAAGGATGGAGGGAGGGAAATAATGAGTGAATGCGGGAGGGAGGAGGGAGGGAGGGAAATAATGAGTGAATGCGGGAGGGAGGGAAGGAAGGAAGGAAGGAAGGAAGGAAGGAAGGAAGGAAGGAGGTAGGGAGGGAAGGATGGAAGGAGGGAGGGATGGAAGCATGGAAGAGGAAGGAAGGAAGGAAGGAAGGAAGGAAGGAAGGAAGGAAGGAAGGAAGGAAGGGAAGGAAGGAAGGAAGGAAGGAAGGAAGGGAGGGAGGGAGGGAGGGAAGGAAGGAAGGAAGGAAGGATGGATGGAAGGAAGGAAGGAAGGATGGATGGATGGAAGGAAGGAAGGAAGGAAGGAAGGAAGGAAGGAAGGAAGGAAGGAAGGAGGTAGGGAGGGAAGGATGGAAGGAGGGGAGGGATGGAAGCATGGAAGGAAGGAAGGAAGGAAGGAAGGAAGGAAGGAAGGAAGGAAGAAGGAAGGAAGGAAGGAAGGAAGGAAGG